>JAZGTJ010006662.1:0-24431 GCA_036877575.1 Botia almorhae | reverse complement strand
TACTTTAGTAGAAAAGAGACTAAAGAGTTTATTTAACACATAAAATGTCAGTGTCATCAACCTTTTCCATGAATTTGAGTGTGCGGAACTTTTAACAGCATCTAAACTGTAAGATCTCCAACTTTTGTTACAGTAAGAAGAAGGTCATTGCACAATATCGGAATTATATATTTAAACAAAGTATAAATTATATGAATTATACATTTGAAACAGAAGATGCAAAAATGCATGCGACCTTTTAATAATGTAAAACAGCTTACGAATTTAGTGTCTCGTGCTTGAAATTACTGTCTTAAAAATGCAGACCTAAGTGTTATGTTTCTGACGAGTACACAGATTGTTAAGAGTACACAAATTAAACAGAATAACATGCATATTACTTTGCTGTCAAACTGAGCCAGACAAACCACATTGTGGGGTTGCCGGTAACTGCAGTCTTTTTCCCTAACGAAGTGAAAGACAATTATGCATACGACCAAAACAGCAAGCAAATACTGCCTCTCTCATCACCATGAAAGGAATGTATGACATAATGCAATCTTATTTTCACTTTGTCATATATTTTCCTGTTTTTAATGGACACCTGTAATGTAAAAAAAGCATTTAAACACAATTTTTATTTATTTATTTATTTGAATTATTATTTATAGTTCGAATAATGTGACTCTTCGTGCTAATTTAAAGATCTGATTGTTGATGGATGCTGAGAAACTGTGTGTGTGTTTGTGTGTGTGTGTGCATATGAATGTGTGCAACTGTGCATGCCCCTGGCAGATTCCCTGCAGCATGTCCTGAGGGAGTACGGGCTAGTGAAGCCGGTGAGCGTGGATGCAGACGGACGCTTCCTCTCCCACGCCGTCTCTGCCAGCCGGCTGAGTGGGCAGTGGTCCCATCGGCGCAGGAGGAGGCAGGCCATCCAGCATGGAGAGACCAATGAGTCTGAGAAGAACTCAGAGCAAGACCACCTGAGGCACAAGGAGACACTCTTTTATAACGTTACTGTTTTCGGACAGGAGCTTCACCTGCACCTCAGGTTAAATTCCAAGCTTGTGGCTCCAGGAGCCAAAGTGGAGTGGCTGGAGGATGATAACCAAACACATTCTGAACTCTTGTTGCCCAGTGACTGTTTATACGTGGGTTATGTTACCAACATGCAGGATACATCAGTGGCTATCAGCAATTGTGATGGCCTGGTAAGTTTTTTTGTTTTGTTACGCTAGGCCTAGGTTTCCCACAAGGGCCCATATACTGTTCCTTAAGGAAGCACCTTGACTGATATATAAAACATATAAGATTTTCTTAAAATGGAAAAATATTCAGTATTTATATTCAGTATTAACTTATTCCTAAATGTGGAATGTTAATTAATAATAGAAGGTGGTAATATTTTGGAAGTTAGTGATTAAAGATATACGTTAGGGCTGTACAATATTGAATAAACATGGAATACTTTGCTAAATATACAATATACAATATTTGGTATGATAATGCTTTAAGTTTATAAAACTACTATTAACTAAATTTAATTAATTAAATTACAAATGTGCATGTTTCACATGCTTTCTGGAGAAAAAACACATACTAACACATATTGGTATGCCAGTCTCTGCATCGACCTAAAACTTTGACTATACATTAACTTTTTATGATTTTTATTCAAATAAAAATCATTTAGTTAATGCAAATCATTGCAATCTGATCTAAAGAATTCATGCATATGATGTTAATCCTGTGGATTGTACAAACAGATCAGGGTGTGATTAATAATAATTAATAATAATTGAAGGAGGTATGGTATACTGCCATTGCCGTTGTTAGCTGTGTTGAGCAGGTTATTCAGCAACTTTAGAAATGCTCTTATATTGGATTTCTGCCAGAGGATCTTCCTGCTGAGATCCTATGTGTGCTTGTCCTCTGATTGGTCTGGTTAATGCTTTTGAAAAGAGGCTGCCAGTCACAACTTATTGAAAACACAAGAAACACTGAGTGGTGTAAGTGTACATTTTGTTTCCATACCTAATAACATTACTGTACTGAGGGACCATGCCAAGTATTTGCTATCGTTCTCCAGCATCAAACAGTTCCCACACAAATTGGCCTTGAAGAAGCTATTCGGCCCTGGAAGAGGTCCATGAATTAGAGATCAACATAGATATTATTCATGTGTTTATATCTTGGATAAAATTGAAGGAATTCTTTTGCCCGTTAGTGGTTTGAACACGGCAGAGACGAGTTGATGAGTGACTCTTTATTCAAGCACAGTTCAGCTTAGGCCCGGGCGGGTACGATAGTTCTTAAAAGCTAGCGTGCTAATGTCGCTGACTGTCTCATGTTTAAAGTGGCAAAATAATTACAGATTTAATTATGACATGGGCTTTGTCTCAAATGGCATGGGTCCATGTCAAGTGTTATTAATTGGAAGTGTGCTCTTCAGTGCTTTCCCTTGCCAACTCCGCACTGGTGCAAACTTCTCAGCAAATCACTACCCAACAGTTTTTGCATGTTATGTCTTTTAAGTGTAGACTTAAGCTGAGGGTGGTATTTTGGACAGGGCGGTGAACCTGAGCTTGCCGTACCATGTAGCCATGTTCTTTACAGATCAGCTTTGCTCATTCAAAAGAGAATGCTTACCTTGCAGTAGGTGTAGTTATAACTGTGATTGAAAAATATAATAAAAGGATTAAGAATTAAATGGAATTTTGATGAACGGAGCTGTGCTCTTGGGAAAACAAGTCAGAGCTTGGTCTGTCTCATATCCCCATCTAACCAAAGGCAAAATAAGATAATAAATTAAAATGAATCCCTAAATTAAAGTCTGGGAGACGCTTGTTCATGTAATCCTGTCTATCATAACATAAGGATATATAATCGACTTTCTATGATATATATTCGGCAGTGTAGCACAGCCTCTGTGACAGCCTTACAGCATCATTCCACCACCCCAAAAACCCTTCATCTCTCATTGATTGAGTAGGCATTGGGGGGAGACTACAGGGAGAATCAGTTTTTACATGAACTGCCTAAATGAACAGATTTGCTAAACTGAATTGGACTTCACATAAGAGAGGACAGTTTGGAAAACAGCCTGTTTGGCAGTTGCCTCGCTCACCTCCAAAACTGTGTGCGCAACACAATATGCAATATGTTAAAAAACAGTGATGTAGCATTTTACCCTGTTGCTACCCGTTGGCAAAAAGTAGCCAGTTATTTTGAAAACAACTGAGCATTTGTCAGGCTAAACAATTTACTTGCTTCTCAACATTGCATGTGAATTTCTAGAAAGATTTGTAAATGGAATAATAGAAGGCCTTATATAAACAGTCATTGCTCAGAAATGGACATTTGAGGTTTCAGAATAGAGGGAAGGACAAATTTCCTTTGCTGTCGGGCCTCAGAGCAATGGATACAGTACGCTAGCCCACCACTGTCTGTACTTATAACTTATGTGGCGTTCCTCACGCGGAGGGTGTTACATTTCTGCGCCTGGAGCACGTGGAGTTCAGAGCATGTCTGGGCAGCCTCGGAAAACACTTTAGAGTGACCTCACAAGTACAAGCCCCTTCTCCTACACTCCAGCTGACTTCATCACTATGGGCTGAGTGGAGGGAAACAGTAGCCCCGCAGTGAACTTGCAGACATCCAGCACCACAGGAGAGCAGGGCTGGGCTTTTAGTCAATTTAGAGTGGATTTCTGGATTATTCTATTTTACCCAAAAGCTTGTCACTCCTAAGGTGGAATCTAAAGGGAAAACAGTCACCTTTTTACATTCCTCATGAAAGAATAAAATGGGATTTAATATTGTATTTTGGAAGAACTTGCATTTAGCTTTGAAATGCAGTCTAATTTGATTTATTCTAGGATGTTATTTTTGTGGATGGTGTGCCATGCACAGCCCTCAGATTAAATGATCGATGTGAAATAATCTTTCCAAAACTACTTTTAATATGTTCAATGCATGTGACCGGACATCTTCACTAATTTTAATGCACACTGCATATTCAATTCCATACATATTTAATGTTGGAACTCCACATACACACACACACCTGCACACACCCAATTCTTATATAATTAAATTATATAAATCTTATAAAATATAGAAATTATATAATTTTATATAAAATTTGGGGAAGGGGGGTCATATCTAAGTGGTCATTGTGTCACACTGTCTAAGCATCATATTAGCCAGTCTCTGTGGGAGAATTAATAAACTTTGAAAATGCTTAAAAACTATTCATTCTAGATACATTTGTTAATTTTATTTAAATGTTCAATCTTAATTTTTTATTATTTGGTGAATGTTCATTTTAGACCCTGGAACATACACTACAAAATGGGCTGTTGCAAAGACTTGTTAATGTAAGTTTGTAATATTAATGGCAAGTTTAGAATGATAATGTAGATTTTTGTTCAAATATTCATGCACAAAAGACATGCACAGATTTCTAAGACAACAAATGAGGGTAGACTGAGATATTAATATAGCTATTAGTTATAGTTATTAGTGTTCTAGCCACAGTAATGTTAATCACAAAACGTATATTTATAAAAAGTTATTTTGCACATTAATCATTGTGCACCCATGGGTCAAGAGTGCTCAATCCTGGTGTTCCTGGATCAACATTCACCAACCTTATACCTGCCAATTTTTCAAGGAAACACCAGGATCCTGATCATCTGGCAGGTGTGTTTATTTACACATTCTGCAGGAAAATAAATCATCAGCATCAGGTATGAGCACCCTTGAGTTCATGAGTTCATGCCCTACTCAAAGCACTTCCACTGGGCACACCCATTCTTCCCCTGAGCCAAACTCCCGTTGGCTTGGGGTTCAGGGTCAAAACTACATTCAGTTGGCACAATGGAACCTTAACATTTTATTCTGCCTAGAACAAAACATTCTCTTAACAAGTTTTCATCCCATAAAGTTTGTTACCTTTGTAATTGTGTTTTCAATTGCATGGTTACATAATTACACAGACTTGTTGCACAAGTTGTAACAGTCTGTAATTGGTAACAAACTTTGCTGCTGGCATTGGTGTCAATGACTCATTTCACCCAGCGGGATGGTATTTTCATTTGCTCTTTGTATTAACCCTGTTTAACCCAGACTCGCCACGACCGCAAAGAATATGTCTGCATGCGAAACCAAAGGCCAGGTGAATGCATTTCAGTAGACAGAATTTTACACAAACATTGGATTCAGACGTGCTTATCCAAACCGGCTGGTCTTGTCACATACACCCCTAGCTTCCCCTCTGTGGCCCTCATGCCATTGGCTGAGCCTGAAGACGTTTTAGACTGCTCAAACACAGAGAGCAATGTTTTGAAAACATCACAGATTCACAGTTTTTTTACTCTTCTGGAAAGTCAACCAACAAATTGGTTACTGATAAACTTTTAAAACATTAAATACACTTGCGCTTTTAACCAAACCCAGCCCTATGATCAAATCCCACAGTTTCAATGGGTTATTGTAAAAGAATGCTGTTATATAGACAAAACAACCTATGCTATTTACAGTTGTGTCGGTTACTTTTATTCCTACATAGTTGTATCTAAATTCTAACCAAGGAAATTAATCCATAAGCCTGGTGGAGTCCTAACCGACATGCTTATGTTATTTCTACCGTGCAGGATCAAGCTCAAAGCTGATTGGTGTAGAGCCTTAAAGCTCATGAAGCTTAGCAGTGCAGGTGCGCGCCGTGAGGTCTGAACCCCCACTAAGTGTGAAGTGAGTGGGATGTGCACCGCGAGCATGTGCCTTGGTTCTCCAGCAGGGGCACAAGCTGTTGCTGCAGCCAAAGCTATCTTGTAACAGGAAGCCTGAAATTAGCTGGATAAACCTATTCAATCAACTTTAGTACAGAATTTAATGGTATTATTTGGGTAAAGTAAGACTGGCTTAGCAAAGAGGTGTGCCTTAAGGTTCTATAGCCATAGCGAGATAAAACCTCAATAAATGTCATTTATTGCTAAATTTTATTTTAGAAATACATTTTACTGCCAAGCCTTGAGGGACTTGAGTCTTTTCAGTCTTTGATTGTGATTAGGGTTGTGCATCAGACAGAAATGAACTGGGAATGCTTTTAAAATTCCAATTTTCTAAACTTGTGTTGAATTTGAACGAGGTAGCCATTTAAACAAACTAAAATTCACAGAAATTAATTTGATTATAGTTTTAATTTATACTAAAATATCCCTTCTATTCAGGATTTATTCAGGATTTCTAATAATCGTGTCACATATCAAGGAATAAACAGGTATAGTTAATCAATTATGTAATTATTCAGTTTTTTTTTTCATTTTGTTGCAACATATTGTTGTGCTGGACTAATGAAATTCCCCTGTTTTGTGGCTTTGTTGCATTTCAGCGGAATTGCATTTGAGTGAATCCAAATTCAGCATCTTGTTGGGTGTAGCAAGTTCGATCCAGATTCCATCTCCAAAGGGAGCAAATCTGTAGATTCTGAATCATTCCCAACCCTGATGATTAAGTGTCATTATTAGTTTGGCACATGTGGGAATACACAAACATCTGGAAAGCTAAATGGGATTGAAAAACCACTTTTATGTCAACAACCCTTCATTTTCCCATTAGACAATTTGGTGCTTCTTAGTTCAAGTCACCCACACTTGCATGTTTTGTATTACTCTTTGTATCATCAGCCTCTGTGTGGATACAGTCCTTTCTCTCTTTACTATCATAACATGCTCACCTTTGATGAATTTGAGTGTACATTACTCTGATTCAGGATCAGGCCAATAGCCTTTAATCTTGTGATCATGGTCTTTTGATGTCAGGGTTGTTCAGGGTGGGTTCACACTGTGCCACAAGAGTTGCCACTGTTGCACAAGCTTGGCACACAGTGTGTCTCGAGTGAATTAAAATGCTCAGAATGAGAGACCGGTCACCGTTTTTTGGGACCATCTGTCAGACTTAAGCACTGGGCCTTGGTGGCACTTTGCTGCGTTTGTGTGTGTCTCAGCGTACTGTGGCAGAGGATGAAAGGGGAGTTACTAGTCAGGTAGGGTTGTTCCAGAAATCTTCTGGCACCTGTCTCCTGGGAATTTTTCAGAGCGCTTTGATGATGTCATTAACATTCCAACAGCAAGGTCTCCAAAACATAAAGTGGTGGAAAAAATAAATACTTCAAACTAAATGCCAGCTTGCACAGCTTGGTATGCTGAGGTAAGAGAGGTTTAAAGGTACAAATGAAAACACTCTGGAGATTTGGCTGACTATTCTTACTGAGACTCATCTTCCAGATGGAAGACAACTCTCATTTCTGGAATGGCCTCTGAGTTTTCATTGTAAACCTCAACTGAGGAGTATTGTGATGTGGCAGCTGTGAAGGAGAGAGAGTGAGAATGGTCTAGGCTGCATCAGAGAAGACTTCTGATACCTTAAACACACCCCTCTCCTTCCTGACTAATACACACACATGTATGTTAAGAGAGGAAAATCTGTGAAAGGACGATTCCCTTTCACAGGAAACGTTCTAAAATTATTGGATGACATTTTGAATTGTTTTGTTGTTCATGGAGACAAAGAGGTACTTCCCGCTTAAAATGTTTGGAAATGGTTCAGAAATAACTCTCTTTGCTTATTGCTCTGTGTCTTGTTCTCTCTACCCTCAGTTGTGCTGATATTGTGCTACATTACTGTTTTACGCTGATGTATAAGGTTTAGCCCAGCATATATCTAGAACTAGAGCAATTAAAATCGTGTAAGATTGTATGTTCATGTTTAAACGTAAATCTCACAAAATTCGATTTATGCTTGAAACAACAATTTGTCAATAGGGTAAGAAAAATAAACTTAATTCAAATTAAATTTATTACAAGAAAAATATTTTTGCATTTAAGTTATTATAGTGTTTTGAATAAAACACTATAATAAAGCTATTAAAAAGCTACAAACCCATTTAAAATACAAGACCAGAGAAGCCCTTAGATAAAGATAGTTGAACAAGATTGACTTGGACCAGCATAAATTTCCATGCTGCTTCAGACTGGTTTGACTAATGCTGTTCACCAGTAAAATATGACAGTTATCCAGCATGGTCTTTTTTGTCTAAGCTGGTTGATCAAGCAGCTCTAGCTGGTAAAGCTTTATAGCCTGGTGGGGACACTAGCGAACCGACATCCCATGCTGGGCTAATTTCCTTATCCTTAATGTGACATTCATTTTAACTGTATTTGATTTTATTTGACTATAATTGAATCCCATCTCAAAGGAAGTGTGAAGATTTAACTTTGTTTCGACCATGGAAGTGTTCGAGTGAGATGCTAGAATCAGATTTCCTTGTGTTTAAGAAAGAGAGAGGAACAAGACAATGAATTTTTGGCAGCTGATGATGTGGCGAAGAGCTTGTAACATGAGATCATCGTTTTCAGTTACCAATGAAGACCCGAATTCTCCAAAGACCCATTGATAGAAAAGGTTTCCAGTGAGAGATGACTTTAACTAAACAGTTTTGTGGAAGGAAATGCAGGTTTCTATCTTTAAAAGGTTAATAGCTTTTTAATTTGGAAGAAGTGCTTGCACCTAAGAAAAATGTGATGCAACTGGAAGTAGGGATTTCTGACACTATTGAAGTTTGTCCAGACCTCCTACAGGAAATATGTGTGTAGTATGCGTGAGGTCTGAACTGATTGAAATACAGTGTGTGTGTGTGTGTGTGTGTGTTACTTTCCAGTGTTTGGCACTTGCCATCATTGCTTTATCACATCACGACTTTATCTAAACTCTTTAAAATTGTGGAATTCTCACTCTTTTTATATTTTGTTCTTCATCCGTCATCAAAACTCTCAAAAATTTCCAGTCCAATGCACTTCTTCCACTCTGAATTCTGCCCATGTTCCCAGTCAGATATTTAGAGAAGAGGACATCTGTATGAAATACAGGCCAACCATTGGACAGGCTGTGGCAGAGCAGCAGCTTTGTCTTAAGAAGCTTGTGTCTCTGTGCCCAGCTCAGGAGATAAATGATCAGAAGGAACATGGAGAGCTTTGCCTCGCGGTGGGATAGCTCTCATAATGGCTATTCCGCTTCACTGTGTGTCAGTTTAGACATGTTCAGGTTTCTTAGAATAGAAGGCCCATCTTAAATCGGGGCTCAATAATCCTTGAGTTATCTGGCTTGAATCCTTGGACTAACACAATCTGCAACATTAGTAACAAATGATGTCACGTATTACGATTATGCAATTTGTGATTATGCAAAAGTGTATAAGCTCAGGCAATATAATTGTAATATACAAAGTTGTTATAATAGAGCATGGAGCAATAGTGTGTGTGTCATCTATGTGGCAAAGGTTTATGTGCTTTACTGTAGACCACAGTATTTAATATAGTGCAGATAGAGTACGGTTGCGTCACAATCAGCCGCAATAGGATTTGTTCATCCCAACAAAAACACACCTGAGAAGACTCATCTTCATAAGTATGAATGACCTCGGTCTTCAATACACGCAGTCTTGCATAAATACACTCACAGACCTCAGATGTGTCTTGGCTGTGCTTAAAACTAAAAGACTGAAAACACTGCTAATGTCCTGTATGAATGAAAACATGAGTCACTGCTTTAGTAAGGCAGATCCTCTGGCAGTTCTTAGTGCAGCAAAGCTTGTTTAAAAACAAGGTTAATATCCCGTTTTCCTATAACCAGGTCATGTTTGGAAATCGTCCAAATCCAGTCTCGAATGAAACCCGAACCTTAGCTGCCCTTCTTTCTCCCAAGCCTAGTATTGAGTGACAGTCATCAGGAACTATGGAAAAACTTCTCTCATCTGGGATCCAGATAATCAAAACCGCACAGCTGGTCTTCTGTGTGCTGTGTTCCATGAATGACAGTGTAGTTCATGCTACTCTTTTATAGAGGAATTCTGATACACCTGGAGAGAGACCTACGGGGTCTGTTTGCATAAGATCATTCAATCACAACAGAGATCAGTCACATGATTGTTTGTTTATTTGTCATGGTCCACAATCTGGCAATATTCCAGTGATTGGGACAAGATAGCATGTAAGTGTAGTGATCTGTCTCAATATCTCAAGACTGGAGACAAACTCCACTGCACTTCCTTCTGTCTCTTTCTGTCTCTGTCTGTTTCCCTCTGAGTGTGTGTGTTTGTGTCTGTTTTTCCCACACACAACACTTGGTCTGAACATCTCTGTTAGTTTTTAACTTGAACTGAATCAGCCAGCTAAAAGACAAAGTGTTAAGACCTTGTCTTATATCAAAGTGACAAAGCACTGTTTCTCTTCCACTACGAAGCCTCAATTCAAACAGTAGCTTCCAAATTGAAGCGGATTGTATTTTCTCCCGGGTGTGAAACGGGTGTAAATGAAGCCTATTAATTCTCACTCTTTGAGAACCTTTGCTTGGTGGCAGAACATTAAGAAACATCATCCTAAAGTGTCTTGGCCATCAACTTCTGTTGAATTTGACAATCAGAAGTCACATTAGAGCTGAACTGACCACCTGGAATCAAAATAATCTGAAGCAGTACCGGGAAGTAAATTGCAGTTCACTGTTTTGTAGCTGTTGAAACACAGATGTCATTGTGGCATTGTGAGCAATCACACACATAGAGAGCAGAGCTGGGGAGTAACTAACTAAAAGCAGTGATGCTAACTTAATTTTTCAGTAGCCTGAGGGTAGCTTAGCTGTTTTCATAATAACAGCTTTTCCAGTAAGAAATACTTTTTCCAGTGAGGACCTGTGTAGCGATACAAAACACTACATAGCTGTTTTAAAAGTTACATTGTATTGCGCCCACGGCTTTATAACAAGAGTTGGCAATAGTCAAATAAGCTTGCATATATTCTCTCTCTCTCTCATATGAAGCATTGGGAATTCTGATTCATTCTAGTTGATTGGTTCGTTCAAATGCTTGTAGTTCTGTTTCACATTAGCTTTCTTCATACTTATACACAGTTACCACAGAGACAGAGGTTGTGGAGTTTTCAGTGTACTGTATATGAAGGGGGGCCAATTTACCCAGATTCATATGGGTAAACACATACAAATAATCTAACTCCACTGGATTTTTGGAAGAGAGACACTTCAGCCCAGCTAAAGGCCACCCAACAATCTCACTGATACAGAGGCCCATGGATTAACTGGAAGGGTGCAGCTGGCCCCACTTGTTCTTATGAAAGCGTTGTGAGGTGTTTCTGAGTACAATTTATGATGGATTGTTCATGCACTAGCATTAGAGCCTTAAAAATGTTAATGCTCTGCTTCAGAGAGCCAAAAGATAGGCATTAGCTATGGTTTTTCCATGAGGGAAGAGGGGCTTTGATTTTGATGAAGGGTTCCATTTCAGATTACAGGATCTGGACATGTCCCAAAGGACTCCAAATGGAAAGAATTAGTCAGTTGAAAGCCACACACGTTCGATTGTCCAGTAAAACCCCAGTTGACTAGTTTTTCCAGGATTCACAGCATAAATTTTAACGTGGACCAACGTTTTGTGTCTGGTTGTAGAACAGGAATTAGAGTTATTTTATACATAGTTTCAGAGCATCAAATTTTTTAAGAATAATCATGTGGAGCTACTAGTGTAAAGATAGGAAACATCAGATGACATATTGTAAATTTCAAGAAGAGAATCTGAAAAATGTCATTATGTTCAAATGTGGTAGCTCATTCAAATATTGATTTAAAATAAATCTTAATAAATCCTAAATCTTAATGCTATTTATCATTCAAATGTTGGACAACAGTTGGGCTAGATGCAGTGTAGTGACATAGAACAGAACACAGAGCTCAAAAGATGACCTTTTGGCCAAGAACATACTGTACAACTGCACGTGTACATAGACAATCAGTTAAAGTTGTGCAGACTGGCCAGCGATAGGCTAATGGTTAAAAGATATGGAAACAAATTGACTTCTAAATGCATGACACTCTTGAAAAAGCCCATACGACATTTTAAAAAGTCAGTTATGTCATAATTTTCCTGTTAATCTGTCTCACCTCTCACTTTTTCCTAAATTGCAGAACGTCTGGTAGACCTATTGAGGACATTAAGGCAGGAAAAGATTTTTAAACTATCCTGTGACGCAGTCGTTCCCTGCTGCTTTTGAAATAATACAGACTGGTTTTGAATGGATTTTTGGAGAGGACAATGGTATGTGGTTTGCTGAGCTTTATTGTCAGCACATTCGGCTTGCTGTCCTCCGTGACTATATGCGACGACAGCCCTTCATGCAGTGGTGTCGATTTATGCAGCGCGTGGGCATTTCCTTCGTAATGAACCCCAGGGGGAAGCAGGAGGCAGTGAGGGAGGTGGATGGGACCGCTCTCTGTGTAAAATTTCCTTGGAGACCGAGCTAAACAACCAGCTCAGCGGCCCAGGCTGGCCTCTGCGGTCTGCCGGGCTTCAGTTTTGTGATGACTGTAGGCGCTCCAGCACGACTTTAACGGTCATGCTTGAAGTTCACATTTGATATTCTGGCGCATCAAGGAAAGAGGGCTAACCTTGCTATCGATTGGTGCTCTTGTTCAGAGCTGTCTAATTTGCTATTGAAGCAAGAGGAAAAGACCTGCATTTCTGGCATGGAAAAGCCAATGAGTCATAGTGACTGTTAGGTGTCCCTTCTGTACTCTTTAATCGATTCGCCCTGTTTGTCTAAGGCCCCCCCCTCTCTCTCACTCTCTCTCTCTCTTTCTCTTGTTTTGTGCATAGTGCCCCAGGCAGTGGCCGCATCCTGTCACTCAATTAGAATGAATCTCAACTAAACAAAACAAGAACTGAACAAGATCTGTCAAGTATCTGTCAGTGAGTTGGATGAAGAGATGTGAAGAGATTTTTATTGATCTCTGCTAACATTTTGAATTTCCCTTTTTGGACTGAGACTATTTGCGTTGTCAGTTTTAAATCACATAAACTTGAAGATCCCCCATTTAGTGCTTATTAAAATCTGTGTATGGGTAATGTTTGCGTGAGTTTGTTTTTGCACTCGAGGGCCAGTGTCATAGGGTTTTAGGACTGGAGGTGGCACAAATACATGAATCAGAGGCAGAAAGAGAACGGATCGATCCGGAGATCAGGTTGCCCGAGGGTTTCTTCCAAACAGATGAAAACATGATACAGCAGGCCTACAGAAATAGCCCTTATAGCCGATTCACTTAATGGACTTGATGTGCAAGCCCTGTGCTGTGCTTGTTTTTGAAATAAGTGTTTGTGTTGTTTCCTTTTCTTTGCTGATCTCTGTCTCTCTTTCTCTCTCTTTCAAACCCACCCACCTGCTGTCAGGCGGGGATGATCCGTGCAGGTCAGGAGGAGTTTTTTATCGAGCCGCTGGAGAGAGAAGGAGACATGACAGGAGAAGAGGATGGAGAGCCCGGGCGACATCACATCGTCTACCGCTCCTCTGACATCAAGAGGCCGCCCGTCAATCAGCCCAATGACTTTCACCCCAGAGGTCAGACCCGCTCACCCCTCCCCTTTGTGACATCACGATGCAGGGAGTCCTTCACATGCATGCATGATGACTAGGGAGTGATGTCGAGGAATCATATTGGTTGCTGTGGATTCTTGTGTACCTCCTTGTTGGTTATTGGCTGAAAATAGGTCTGGCTGTATCGAGTTGCTCTCTGCACGGATGTGAGATAAAATATTTGGCAAGGGTGTTAAATGATGTGTGAAGCAGATTAAATTTTAAAGCATGGTAAATGTAATCTCTTAACTGAAGTGTGCAGACATTGCAAATACTATTTGGATTGAATCTATTCTATTTAAAGATAGTTTAAAAACAAAGCTTTAGTGTTGACTAAAAATACCTCAGACTTCTTCATAGTGTCTTATTTTGTTTTCCACAGGCGTTAGTAGCAGCAGGAGCAGCATTAGTAAATAAAGACAGAAATTTCCATTTTTTGTGAACAATTTCCTGAATGTTTTCTGAATTTCCTGTTTGCTGAATAGATCTGAACCAGGATGTGTGGTGGAGTGAACAAACTTCACCAGGGCTGAGTCATTGCCCTGACTGTTCATACTTCCATACCTCCACAGACCCCCTCAACATCCCGTGTGTTAGATGTGTGAGGAGAGGTGCAGCAGAGCGACTGGATAGAGTCATAAAGTTCTGTAAAAAGCATTCACATGTCACTTTGAGTTTGAGCGCTCGAGTTCAGCCGGGGGATGTGGGGAGTCTCGACATGCGTCACAATCCCTTTGAGTTTCATTTTTCTTCTTGGGATGGTTGTTTTGGAAGACTGCGTGAACCGCTTACAGTAACTGCAGTACTTCATGACAGAACTCTCTCTCTGTAATTCAATATAAATACAAAAATACTTGCAGATCCAGGGGAATTTGGAATCATTACATTCTGTTTCCTAGACAAAATAAGTCCTATGACTCTCGTTATGAATTCAAAGTAAATTTTAAATGTGATTTTTGCCTTTAAAAATACGTAGGTTTAAAAGCGATAGGTTTACTTCAGTTAGTCATATGTCTTACAGGTGTGGTTGGCTGTTGTTGGAAGGGTTACACATGTGGCAGTAGGCATAAAATTGTATTAAATTGTGGAAGTGCAGGTTTGACCAGGCAATTATTTAAACCAAGAACAAAATTCTTATATTTGAACCTCTACATGATAACCAAATCTTAAGGTGGTCTTTTATGCTATCAGTGTGTGTGTGTGTAGGTGTGTGTGTGTCTGTCTGTGTGTGTGAGTATAAGACCGACGGGAAGCAGTGTTCTCAGTAAATTCCAGCAGAGCATGCTGGACTCAGGCAGTCACTGTCTACGTGGCAAGCCTGATGAGAGTTTAAGCTCCACTTGGCAGACACAGAACGTGCAACATTCAGAATTACTGTAAAAGTGGTGGAGAGAGAAATAAAGAGAGAACAGTGAAAAGTTTTTTCCTTTTAAAACAGCCTGCAAAATTGAGTTTCATAATCAGACCTGCTGGAAAGAACTTCATGACTTTGTTTACATAATTTCATCATAGTTTGTACAGCTTAGATAACTGTGTTATAGGAGTACCTTACTCTTGAAACTTGAAACTCGTTGCGGTACTCTGAGTGTTGTTGCTTCTTGTATGATAAATTGCTTATGATGTTGCATATTTGTACGTCGCTTTGGATAAAAACTGTTGAAATGATTAAACAGAACTGTAAATGAGTGATTTTCTAAATTGGCATGCACATGTGTGGGTCCAGTTGAACAAAAGCTAGACTTTTGTTAAAGCTCTCAATGTGAAAACAATAGTAGAAGGAATTTTTGAAGGAATTTGTTTTTAAAGAATGTTCATTCACAGCTGAAAACTCACAAAATCATAAAATGACTTCATGTTACTGTAAACTGAGAAAGAGTATTTCAAAACACTGAATCATCAAAACCTTTTGTTCACTTTTTGTTCACTGTCCTGATGAATTAGCCTGACCTCCACAGTGGACGGTTGCTTTTGTAAGAGCACTATATATCCAAACAAATGGAGGACATGCTAATTAGTAAGAGATAACGTACAGTCAGACGGTCATTACTGCAAAATATCAGCCTGTATCCACCAGAAGGGGTTTATTTTAAAATAACTTGCTGACTGTATGTTGTATTTATTACAAGGCTACTTGCCTCCAAAGACAGATGAAGTGTTTTATTAGTTATTTTTTTTATTACGTGAAGCATTTAAATAGTACAGTCTTATATCACTTTATCCCTGAAACTTCAGTAGTTATTGAGGGACATCTAACTGTTAGTAGGACTGTGGGACTGACCAATCAGAATCAAGTATTCCAGAGAACAGTGTAATAATTAAACATAATTGACAGCAATAACTCATATAATTCTAAATATAATTAGAGATGACAGTATATATAAAATGTAATCCAGATGTTTTTCCTGGTTTGTCCCTGTTTGTAGGAAACATAACATCTCAGTAAGTTTCTCTTCACCTCAGTTAACCTGATTTTCCAGACTTTTTGGGATTTCATGCGCTGAGATTTACATTTATTCATTTGGCAGAGGGCTTTTTATCCAAAGCGACTTACATTGCATTATACTATACATTGTTTCTGAGTATGTGCAATCCCTGGGATTGAACCCATGACCTTGGCATTGTTAACACCATGCTCTAACCACTGTGCTACAGGAAAGATAAATGTAATGTACATGTAACACCAGAGCCTCAACAAATGTGCCATAATGCCCAAGCTACCAAAGATCATGTAGGTTTGTGTGTGTGGTCATAGAACAGAGTGGAATGCATGTGTTTTTCATTTAACGTTTTTCCCATCCCTGAAACAACAGCATTCCGGTTGTTCCACTGACTAATAACTGTTGGCTTGGTCGTGAGTTGAGGTGGAGCATTCAGCTTCCTCCACTGCTGTAAATATCTCCATTTGTGCTGGGCCACCTTTGCAGGCACTTTGAATAGACACGTTAAGAGATTCTTATAAGAAGGAGGCCAGCGGCCTTTTGTCTGGAGCAGTAATGAAGACTGATCTTTCCATGCCTTGGAGCAAGGGCTCAAATTTCAACTTGAGAGATCTATGCTGTAGTAACTGATGGTGCTTAGGTGAATAAGACCATAATTGAGAAATTACAAAGTGCTGCTTGACTCTTTTTTATCATCCAATGCATCTGATAGATGGTTGTGGAAATGTTGTTGGCTGACGTAGGAAGTCCTCAGAATTATGGTCCTGTCCTCCCCTGTGATCAGTGGAATGTGTACAGCACTGTTAGTATGGAATTCATTTTCCAGATAATGTTTTAAACACAGTAATTAACCCAGAACATCTCTGCGTTCACGCAATGATTGGTATCTGTAATGACTGCTAAGGTGGGAGTGTTTATTATCTGAACGTGAGGTTATGAAAGGCCTTGTGCTCTGGGGGCAATATAGGGCTGCATGATATTGAAGAAAAGTGTGATATATATTAACTTGCTATATACGCTAATATTTGAAAACTGTAAAATAAAAGGAAATTGTATTAATTTACTCAAAATACAGGTTTTACGTTTCTCCTGGGAAATCATCACCACAACAGTCTCTCTGCTAAAACGGACTTAAAATTAAACCTTAAACTGATTATACAAAGTTTTTGAAGTATTAAGACCATTTAGTTATTACAAACTATTTCGATATGCATGTTGGCATATGCACATTTGCGATATTTTAATAATTTTAATATATCAATATATAGCTTATGCAATACTTCACTATCTGAGACTTTCCTGACTGATTTTATCTTTATACTTAAAATGGGATGCCAGAGGTACAACAGGACAGGTAACTAGCAGTTCAAAAAGTTGCCATAAAAATTTAAAGTCTTAAGATAGGGGCCTACGTGCTTAGTGAAAGCTACAAGAAATGTAATTGTATTTATGGTGTTCGATAAAGGCAATAAATGAAGAGAAATGTGTGCAAAAAATAATATACCACAATCACAGATGTTCCTATCTGAGTGCAGTTAGATTTTTTTCCAAGGAAGCCAGAGTTAGATGAAGAACATTTGGTAATTAGCTCTCTACTTAAAGATAGGCTAGCAATAGCAAACCAGCTTTGAAAACATAAGATCTCACGCTCTCTTCAGAGCACCCCTCAAAACCACACCTCCTCCAAAAGTGTGAAGAGGTATGCAAATACATACTTTGACGGGCAAGTGACATCTTACAAAAATATCTTTTGGCCCTGCACCTTCCACAAAAGATACATATTTATATAAGTATATTTAGACAACTCAGTGATTGCTGTCAGGATCTTAGTGACTTTCAACCACCATAACAAAATGTTTCTGGAAAACATCAGCTACCTGCCTTTCCCCTTTTTCTGAGTAACACAGACGTGTCCAGTTTGGATGGGATTAAAAGCATAATAAACATCTTTGAATCAAAAATTCACTTGACATTCTATCAATCATATCATTCACCTGGCATAAAGCTTGTCATGAATAGTTTAGCTAGTCAATTAGTTATGCGTTTCATGTTGATAGCATCAAAACTCACTGTATAGTATGCATGATGGCAGCACAAGTCGTCTGTGCTGTTTTTGCAGAAATTGTCTACGCAGCTGAGACGTTAAAGTTTTTGTCGGCCTTTGGCTTTTTGAATACTTTAATTAAACTCAGATCTCAGATGTTCACAGCATCACTGTGCTTCACACATAATGAATTTTGTGAACACAAAGAGTTCTGGGTTTACTTTTCTACTTTTTTATGTAATGATTTGAATGTTACATGTTACTGTGCAAAGAAAATGCAGACTGGGACTGAGGAATGTATATAGCACAAAAGCACAAACAGAACTCATGTGATCCACTGACCCAATGTGTTTATTAGTGGCTGAAGTAATATTTGCTGCATCAGAGTTTTTGTGTATATGAGTGTGGGCGTAGCTTGATACCACTCACCCCCCCCACCCCACCCCACCCCCCAATACTGAGTCATGCTGTCATTGCTTGTCTAAGCAGGTGGACCTTCCTACACGCTGCAAGCAACATATTTTTTCAGTAGAGTAATAGAGTTCTTGGCCAAAGTAAGCTGCAATGAGAAACAGACTTTATGCCATCAGTCAAAAGTGTGCCTGTGCAAGACTACAGTTGGAATAGTTTCATCTTTTCAGACCTCTCATTGCTTGTTTTTCCAGGGGTTGCCCGGAAACATCAGCTAGCACTGATGCAATGCCAAACTTTACATCTGCTTCGCCATGGCAATGTGTTTTACCTCAGTCAAAACCTTCTCAAACCAGTGAAGACCAGCAATTCGCAGTAATGTTTTCGGAGGAAATGTTCTTCTTGAACGTTTATAGGATTCGAAGGTTTTTATTTTATCCTTGTAGCTTTTCACAACACTCTCTTTTCCTGAATGCTAATAACCCTTTAAGCCAGATATGTCAGAACTGACAACCCCAAACACTGATCGATTCGAGGAATTACGATAATTGGCAACAGTTACAGACTGCCCAGCCTTCATCAATATTCTGTACATCAGCATCATTGCTGCAGACCAGCTCTGATAACTCCAGCTATGATTTAAGCAGCAGTGACACAGGTCAGGGCAAAGAATATTCAAATATTCAAAAATGGGGGGACCTAATGAAAAATGTAACAAAAGGTCTTTAAAAAAACTCATGTTGACCAACCACAAGGGGCATGTCCATCTTATATGCTTATTTGTAACTTTCTATATTTAGCCAGCAGCAAGAGTGCAATAATCCAATGAAGGCTGTTACCCTTGAAATATGATGACTGTAGTCAAATGGGTGTCAGGTGACATAGTTGTACTCACTTGACTGTTGCAGAAACAAAATAGGGTCACTGTTCACTGACATTTATTTTACTGTTACATCATATGCTTAACAGTAATGTTTTTATTGGAAATTGAAGATAAAGTGTGTAATTTTCCTGTAGTTTTCTTGTAGCTGAGTTGCTAGGGCATTGCGTTAGCAGCGCAAAGGTTGTGTGTTTGTTTCCCCAGGAGCACATGTACTGACAAAATATGTGACTGTGTGAAAAGAAGTGTCTGCCAAATGCATAAATGTAATTTCTGTGCTACTAGCGTTACTGTAAAGATAATGATGTATGTTCTTTGTTACTGTCACAAGCACAACAAATACACATTGTTCTATGTTGCCTTATCAAGACAACAGAACAATTACAGGAACCCTGAAGATTGAAGTACCAGGGTCAAGCAAGTTATTTATCCAAGAAAGATTGTGTTGAGAGAAACCTGTTTTATCCAATTAGTGACCACATAACCCAAAAATAGAAACTGCACAATCAGTGCTGATATTCCTCAAGTCATTTTTATTCAAAGGCCATTTTTAACCTTTAACCATGACACTGGCCTTTTGTGTTGATGTGCTGGTAATTGCTTCCATCCTTGGTGTCATTCCAACAAACGCACATTCGTGGGTCACCCTAACATGCTAGTTCTTGTTGTCCGAGGTCTAATTAACCTCCATACAGAAACTCAACAATGTGATTCAGGGTTGCCAGTTTGCTTATTCCTACTGTACTGTGCTTCTAAATGCATTTTGCGATGATTCAGAAATAGGAAAGCAGATGTCTGCTACACAGTCCAAGTCTTTGAGCCACTCTAATGTCTAGTTGTCATGTTAAACAAGCATATAAACATTGTCAGATGGTTGTACATCTTTGAATAAACTTATGCTGTTATGGATCTTTCATACACTAATGGGTGCTGTATTCCGTTATGTATTTTCTTTGGCTATGTACATCATACTAATTTCTTAAAAATACGTTTATCAAATCTATTAATCTGAAGAACTTTACACCGCCATTTCATAAATCAGGTATACAGTATTCTTTCAGCATGATCTATAGACTGTATTTACATATATTACCATATAAGTGCTAGTGACCAGAAGTATACCTAAAAAATGAAACCTCAGAAACTGAGGGAGAATGTTTGTATGAATTAGGCTGTGTGATAAATAGTGTTTATTATCTGTATTCATTGTGTACTATGAATTGTGTACTATGAATTCACTCTGTATTCATTGTGTGTTCATTGTGTACTATTAAGTGTGTGTGTCTAATGAGACTGCACTTTAACAATTCTGTGACTATTGATCTAACACTTGTTCCCAGAAAGGTTTTCATGGGTTTTATAAGTGTTTTCATTGTTTCACCCAAATGTTTGGACCCTAGCGTTGTTTAACTATACACAGAGCTGTTGGATCTCTGTAATGATGAAGTCAGAGCATAACAGTTAAGAAGAGGTTCATTCTGAAGAAGAGACGACGCAGGAATCCATCTTAATGACTGGTGCTCTGTCGATGAAGGCACTTAACCCTGGCTTATTTCTCCAGGGGGGCCCGCTCTGCAGTTATGTGTACTGTAGTAAGTATATACTAACTGGCTGGTCTCTGCTGGTGCTGTGGAGTGCAACACTGACAGCCCTGTTTAGCTCAAAAAATATTTTTCCTATTATTTTCTCCTTGGGCATTAAAAACGATTCAGGATTGTGTTCTTGTCCTTCGTGTGTCAATGAATTACTCATTCCATGAGTATGCAATCGGATGAGAAAATATGATACAACATAAAAATGTAGACTTTGCTTGTAAGTATACAATAGTGTATACTGTACTTAATATCTTTTGCTTTTGTATTGTTTATGCATTTAAGTTAATTGAAAATGTTGGGTTTCATAATTCTGATTCTATAGTAACAGCGACTCTGATAGGTGGAGATTTCTTCAGCATTTTTTTCAAAAAAACTAAAATTGTGTTTGCCTCCTCGTTTTTGTAAGAGGAGTCAAAGATATTACTGAACCTGTACAGTCATTTTTTTCTGCCTGTCATCTGGTTTGGTTCTCTCTCACCTCACTGTCCTTCGCTCCAGCAGTTCTGACAGAGGCACAGTCTGAGAGACATGCCTCAGTGCTGCCCAATCCGAACATGAAAGCTTTTGGAGCTGTGAGAGTCTTTATACTGTGTATTAAGTGATGCGAGAGAGAGAGAGCGAGAGAGAGAAAGAGGGAGCCGAAACAGAGTAGAGATTACAAACTTTTTGTGTGAACATGAATTTACTGTCACACTTTTTCACTTACTTGCTTTTGTGTACAACTTATAATACTATAATTTTTTAATTTCCGTAATGTCTATTTCTATGTTCATTAATTCAATAGTGATCTTAATCTACATTTTAAACAATAATGAGTTGTGTAGTGTCCATGATTCATATAAATTTGGCTCTGTGATGCAATATTTGAATGATACTCTTTAATTGTATGAATATGTGTGTGTTGCCTGCAGGTTCCCCTCTGGGCGGTCTGTCTGGAATGAAGTTTTTACCCCACAGTGTTGAGAAGAAGGTAAAGAGTATTACACGAGCCCGCAGAGAGACGTATGAAGATGAGATCTTTAACATCGAGGTTCTATTGGGGGTCGACTGCTCTGTGGTGATGTTCCATGGCAGAGAACACATCCAGAAGTACCTGCTGACCCTCATGAACATTGTAAGTTTCCAAAGTCTCGTTACCAGCTAACAATTTTAGGTTGTAAGAATGTCTCCCTAACATTTCCATTAAATAACAAAAACCATTACTGTAAAAATGTTGATTTGTCCGTTACTGTAAAAATTAAAAGTTCTAGGAATGTTCCAAGTGTCCAGTTTTTTTAGATGTCGTATTAACATTATTAATTGGTGTTTGAATGTTATGTAAACATTTAGTTAATTCTGTAACATTTAACATTGCACTACAGTCATTTTTAATTCATAGGTTCATGAATGTGGTTTGACATTTAAGACCCCATGTACACCTGAAAATTAGTCCAGAGGAATTTTTATTCCTGTACACTGAAGAGTGTGAAGCTGACCTGATGTTAGGATGACAGGAAGCTTGATCTAGAACCTTCCCCTTATTCCTGTTTGGATACATCCCTGACAAGGTTTCCTACCTAAAAGATTGATGTACTTTGAGATCCCAGACGAGATCAAACTCGCTATGAACTTTAAGTTTAACCTGCATGCTTGCATTATTGTGGCAGTAGTTATACTCTAGGGGGCGATAGAAAGTTTACATTAACGTCTTGCACAACTTTTAGCAGCGCTGAGAAAGCAGTGCAAATTTACATTGCAATTTAAACTACTCAGCATTCACTGTCATGTATTCTGTACAGTATGTATTGGACCTAAAAGGCGAGTGTCCCACAATACTCTGCCCATCCTCATAATTCTCTCATAGACAGTTCATTTTTGTGCATGCCGGTTCCGTTGCTAAGCAGAAGACAAGTTCTGATGGAAGACCTTGCTGCATTATTAATTTAGTCCTAATGATTTTCTGACATTTTGTCCTCCGTCAATTAGCTACTTGCCTGCTTCATGCAAGGATCTGCACTAATAAATTACTAACCAGGTATTACAGAGGGCCAGAAAGGGAGAGTGAGACAGACCAGTGCTAATGAATGTGTGTGATTAGTACTGTGTATGTATGTGTGGGGGGTCATTTGTAGAAGTGCTATAAAAATATAGCAAATAAAGTTTTTTTTATTGTGAAATCTTAGCAAAACCTCCTTTTGGGGACATCTGTTATCAGTTGTGAACGTGAAACATTTTCACATTCAGATTTATTTGTAGTCAGTTTGTTATTGAAATTTATTTTCACTGTCACAACAAGTAAAAATACAAATGTAATTGTATCCATAAGCATTCTGAGAGAAGTTTGCAGTGCTCTGTGAGGTTAAACAATAGAGACTATTGCTAGAATATCCCTCCTTTTCACACTATGTGTGTTCTGCTTATTCAGCCTGTATTCGAACTGTCATTTATCTGTCAGAGTCTTTGTGTGGGTGTGAGTGTATTAGGGCTTCATTAGTTTTATTTCTTACAAACCCTGGACTATCTAGCCAGAGCCTCAGTGTCTCCTTACAGATTCCTCCCAGAGTTTCCCCGAGGCATTCTGTAAATGAGATGAAGTCAGGTGTGGATATGATAAAACTGATGCTTCACTTTTCTAAGACCATGTGACACTGAACCTGAACTGTGCAGATTCACTAATATTACGTTCACTGGTGATATCAAATCTAAGTGCCTTGTTAGAGAATAGATATTCACTTTATTACAACTGATATTTCCAGCAGTTTACAACTTTATTTCCCCCACTGTACATATCCACATACCTGCAGTCTTGCCCAGACTCATGCTTGAAGGTTCAGAGTTCATCTGTAAAACCTTCTGAAGGTCACTGTGAGGTTCAATGCTGTGCTCTGTTAGCTTACAGGCAGTAAACTCTGCGGGTTGTTAAACTGTTCTCAGATCGCCTTTGGCTGTGTGACAGTTTCTCCTGCCTACTTAATTTTCTTAGCTGTGTTATTGCCCGGACGAATTACACACCCATTCATCACAGCCAGAACCTTCGTAGAAAAGCTATGATTATTTTTCATGTTGTTTGTGTATCATTTATGTTTCTCTTCTGAATTGTTTCACAGGTGAATGAGATCTATCAGGACAGTTCTCTGGGAGCACATATCAATGTTGTGCTGGTTAGAATCATGATGCTGTGTTCCTCCAAGGTAAGACTGCCTTTGTGCGCTCAGCAGACATCGGTTTCTTCTCAAACTTTGTTGGATGACTCAACAGCACTTCAAAGTACAAAAATGTCTTGGATATGAAAATCCAGTGAACTTGACTCCAGTAGCTGTCCAACAATGTGTTGAAGACTTATCTTATTGCAATCCAAGGTGTAGTGTAAACAGTCTACAACATCCTACATCCAGCATCTAAAAAAAATAGCTTCAAATTAGCAAATCCTTCAGAATTAAAGCAACCTAAAGCATCTGGATGCAGTGATGACACACTTCGATATGTATGAGTGTCATCACATTAGACAAAATACCAAAACAAGTCACATATGTTTTAAAGGAAGAGAACACACACTTTTCAGGCACAAAAAGTTGGTGTTGGTTTAAACTAATAGCAAAAATGTCTCTGGCAGCATTTGTTTGCAGAT
>JAZGTJ010006661.1:153-24431 GCA_036877575.1 Botia almorhae | reverse complement strand
GTTTTTGGATACTTCTGCCCTGGTTCGTTTTGTATGTCTTTTCACCGTGTTTTGTCTTTTGTTTACACTGCTGTTAGCACTTGTTGTCGTCCTTTAATTTTTAACGGTTTGTGTTTGTATTTTTCATTGTGGTTCTTTCATTAAATATACCTTTTGAGTTAGCTCCTAGTCTTTGCCCGGTTTTTCACAAACACAACCGTTCAGCCCAGCCCCGCACCGTAACACTATTGAAGGTTCTGAAGTGCCATCAGCCAATCAGGATGTAATTTTTCTATGAAGTCACAAGGTATTTACAGCACAGGTGATTGTTAAAGTTTGCGAACTCTAATGCGTGGGAGCTGTCTTAAACAGAACAATGTGACTGCACCACTCTAGTCTTTAATTCCCATCGCTGCATTAAATGCACAGACTTCCTTGGAATCCCAGAGCAAGTCAAAACAAATGCCTGGATTTCTGGATAACGACAGCTATCTGGAAGAATCTGTCATTACCTGTCAGAATCTGTTATTATTGAGAACAAGAATTAAACAAATGTGTTCTGCAGCCCACCGCGACATCTCATCCAGCAGGCTGCAGGCTACACATTTGTCCGATTCTTGTTCTGATTCTGATCTCTGGACAGTTTCACTGCACTCTTACATTTAAAATATCAAAACGCTTCAGATCAGTTATTCCTGTTACTGCTGAAGAAAAGGTAGAAAAGAAACAGCTGGAGAGTGAATGTGAAATGGACGGGACAGATAAATATGGAAAGGAGAGAGGGATGTGCAGGGATGAAGAGCAGGGAATCGGAGATGCAGTGAGGGGGTGGGGAGCTTGCGCGGAGGAATTATGTATCAGTGTGGTGCTGGTTTTAATAACAGGTTTTGTTTGGTTTCAGTGCCGGAAAAGCTCAGCTATTTCAGCTGCAGCATAATCAAATCCTGCTAATTGGGTCGTTTAGGGTAAACTAGCAGATGAGGATGAGTGGAAAATAGGAAGGAGACTTCAAAAGGGAGCACAGAGTTTAGAAAGTGAGAGTTAAGATTGTGTTTGTAGAGGCATCATGCACTCATTGTTTTCTACAGCCCACTTGGTCTCATAGGGGAAATAACACATGAACAAATATGAAAGCGTAAGACATGATAGTTTAGTGGTTTACTTTGTTTATGGTGCAAAATAATTCAGGTTAATGACACAAATGCCTGATAAATCAAAGAAGACAATCATTATTATTCTGAACACCACAGTTTCCTGCTAGAACTGCCTGTTCTTAGTCCTGGATAAATATCAGCAAATAAAGATCTTATCTCTCAATGCAACTAAACTGCCCGTCATCTGTTGCACACTTGTTCTGTGCGCCATCGACTGCTGAAACATCAGCGCTATGGCTGCAAGACTGTTTGCAGCTTGTGTATTTTAACAGTTAAGGATAAAAATATGATCAAAGAAAGAAATTATGGCAGGTTTAGACACACAAGAACTGTAAACACACATATACTGACACGATTCACACACCCACTCCTCAGTTAACAGCATTACTGTGCTTTCTGCCCACACCACATTGCTCTCTTTGCTTAACCAAAGAGGAAACTGTCCCTTCTTAAATGAAATCTTGAGGCCTGATTTAATTGTTTCTCGTTGTCCTCTTTTTATCTGTTCTCTGACTTCTGCTGTCACTTATCAAGGTTTGTACCAAAAAGATGTTGTCATAGTCTACTGATATCTGGCACATTTTATGAATCTAATTTACTTTGGTATCCCTTTATTTTTATAAGAACCATTTGTCACGGTGGAGGCTCCAGCCGCATCTCCACCGCGCCACCAGATGGAGCCCTCACCGGAATACTGACCAGAACTCTACACGGACTACGTTTACCATGATGCATCTACCTGGAGCCTGATTACTTCCTGGTTGCCACCCAATCCATATCACCATTCTTTATATAAACCGGACAAGTGCATTCACTCTTTGTGAAGTCTTGATTTGCCTCTAGCATCAATTCTGAGCGGGTTTCCCTGTTTATTCATTGTTGGGTTTTTGTGCATGATCTGGATTATTTAACGTTACTGATTGTTTGCTGCCTGCCCTCTTGTTTGGATTGTCTATTCGCTATTGATTGTTTGCTACCTGTTTGACCTTTCGTGTACCTTAATGGTCTAAACATTCCTGACTGTATTCAACAATTAAAATAATACAGCATAATAACAGCAACATAATCTATTTTTTTTAAATGCATATTGTATCTGTTAACTAATTTCTAATGACCAAATATGTAAAATGTTTGCCTTTTTTGCCGGGTTTACTTGATTTTTGAAGACCTAAAGAACATTAAGGTTAAAGACCTATATATATATATATATATATAATACATATATATATAGGTATATATATATATATATATTTGTCCAGAGCTTCATTCCAAATCTATAAAGTAGTCTGGTGTTCTTTTGAGCACATGATATTCGTTTGCACACACAGTGAACTTGTGGATTATTTATGTCTTACACAGATGAGGATCAGCGATCATAAAAGAGGTTTTCCTTATGAAGCCGAATACATTTTTGGCTTTCCATCAGAGACCGTAACCATGGCACACAATCACAAATAGATCCACCAAAACAAAAGAGAAACAGAAAGAGATGTCGCAAAAATATGTGGCTTAAACCTCTCTAAAACAATGGCTTCAATGCGGAACAGATGAGGCAAACCAGTGTCAACATAAATGATACTGGAATATGGGAATGCTTTCCCGATGTTATGCTCAGTTTGATGGAAGAACACAGTGAACCTGGAGCTTGTAGTTGATTAATTACTGTTTGACAGATGTGATTGGTGAATCGCAGTGATTTAAAAAGTCAATGATTCACCCTTGGATCAAATTTTATGTTCAATCACAATGTTGAATCTTATAGGGTCGTAAACATCGTGAGCAAAGTGGACATTAGCTTTAATGTGGAAAGCCATCTTTTTAGCCAAGCATTCACATAATGCATTCCAAAACCTGATATTATAATTACGTTGGATAAAATGCTAATGATTACCTCGTGCTAGTAATGTTATGAACTGCAGCTATGCTAATTATTCTTTATTTGCCTGCATTTTCTATCTCAGGATATCTATCCTGTGGTAGCTACAGATCACGCTGGCTCCAGCATCTTAAGATGACTTCAGATCACCCAACAGTGTGTAGAGATAATGTCGAGAACTTCAGATGCCATTTCAGGCCAAGGCAGGGAACTACCCTGGACAGGTGGCCACTCCATCACTGGGCTAACACAGACAGACATACACATTCACACTTGCATTCATACCTACAAAAAATTTTGAATTCCCTATTTTTCTTCATACCCATGACTATGAGGGAAAGTATTCATAGAAACGTACAGGAACACTGTACAGGAACACAGCAAACTCTGCACAGAAAGGCACCCCAGTCAGCCTAGATCTGAACCTGGGACCTCTTGCTATAAAGCAACAGATCTACCCACTAAGTCATTGTGCAATTATTATTGTTGGGTTTATACACATCTGTTTTCTCTTAAAACCTCAGGTGTGTGTTATGCGGTGATGGCCAGGTGTATATGCTTCTACTTTATATGTGATGAAAGGATGATGTGCATTCTGTTTTTAGGTCATGCGCAAACACAGTCCATGTCCTTGTCTGTTCATTAGCTGTCTGTAACAGATTTTGTTGAATCTCATGTTCAGTATATCATGAACACACATATGTGTCTCAGAGGGACCAAAGAAAAGGGAAGTGTGGGTGGGGCGACAGAGGGGCCACTGAAAGTAGAACAGTGCTGCCTGGCAGGAGAAGAACCAGGCCTGCTAAAAATACAGTATCTCCAAGGAGGACAGGAATATACACACATATTGGGTGTGTGCTGTCAAAAAAACTATTACTAGTCTTTAGGTACTCATACAAGCACTCATGGTTGACATTTTTAATCCCTTGACACTTAGAACATTCTATAGACATCAAAATTAAACTGCACAAAACTCTCAACTCTGGCCAACAGGGGGCACACTGTTGCTAAACCCCCCTGTTGAATGACCCAGAAACATCCCACAGTTTTTTTCTAAGCTTTATGATTGGCATCTGTTGAACATAAAGCTGATTGTGATGCTTCATCTTTATTCTCCAGGAGCACAGCCAGCCCTTAGATACAAATCCCAGCATCCAACACATGGGTTCATTTCCTCTCATTCACACAAAAAGCTCCTTAGAGAGAGAAACACTGAGATTTACACAAACAAGCAGAACACTGATATTTAGATTACATAGGACAGCCACAATCTGATCACACGCTCACACATGCAGCCAGTCATGCATGTACTGATACACAGACTAAGATGTAGGTATACAAAGTACACAGAGGCAAACACTGAATACAAATCAACTTAAAGGTCTAGTTCACCCAAAAATAAAAATGTTGTCATTATATGTTCTCCCTCGTGTAATCCATATCCCATTCTGTCTAACATCTTCTTGTGTGTTTTACAAAAAAAATCATGGATTTGAACCAAAACATTTTGGATGTACTTTCCCTTTAAGTATACCTAAACAAACAAAATCAGTCAAAAACATTTGCCTGTCGACATGTTTGTAATAGTTTAGATTGTTCATTTTGGTTAATGCAAAAATAAAGCAGCAGTCCAAATGCATCTATGTTTGCAAGATTCATGAGCTTTATATCAGTAAATCAGAGCATGTTTCTTAGTGTGTGTGTGAGTTTAATCGTCTTACCTCTCTGTTCCTGAGCCCACACTCTGGTCAGCTCTGCCTGCGAGAGACAGATCAACAACACGGCACACGGACCCATGTCCACCTCGCGATCCTTCTCCACACTCCTTCACACACTCCTCTCCTCTCTTCTCACTTCTCCTCCTGTCACCTCTCTCTCCTCTCTCTGAGTTGGGTTTTTACGCACTCTTCTTTTTCCTGGACTTTCCCCCTCCTTTCTCCTGTCTTTTCCCCCCTCCTTCTCTTCTTCCCTCCCTTCTGGCTGTTTTCAGAAAAACAAGGGGTTCTGACTTTTGTCTACCTTTTTTTCTTTGTCTGCTCTTTTGGTGAGCTGAGGAATGTTGAAGGCATGGTACTGCAGGAGTTGAGAGAGACCAGCTTAAGGAATGGCAGAGAGATCAGCCAGAAGAATTCTACTACTCCAGACTGTTCTTTATGGCTGTTCTCTCTCTCTCTTTCTGTTGCACTCTAAAGGCAGAAGTGAGGCTATGTTCAATATGGATTACTGGATTACTATTTAAAAATACTGCATGTTAAACTAAAGTTTCAAACACTACATTGTTGTCACCTAAACTCAACATGGTGCATTAAAATGGTTTCTAGTTATCATACTAGAAATAGATAGGTCTATTTTGCATTTTTTATTACGTTTTGTGAACAAATGCCTTAACTTTTATTAGTCTGATAAGTGGGCAAGATAGTGGCTGTATTTTTGCATAATATTTTTGCATGATTTTCCTGTTTCTGGATGGCTTGGAAACAATGCCCATTGGGAAAACTGCTGTAGAAATCCAAATCATACTGAATTGGATTCAGTTTTTTATACTTCGGTACTATGCTACCCTATTTTGTAGTATCAGTAGCATACTAGGAGTACCTGGATAATGTACTTATTTAAACAAATATGTGCACAGATTGTTGGACAGTTTATTTATACACCTGTGGCATCTTTCCTTGTAGTTTGAGGGTCTAAATATTTATGCACATAATGCATCTGAAACCCATTCCCACAAATGGATGAAAAATTTAAATAAAGCTGATAGTAGATGGTTAAATACAAGCTGAATATTGTAAACTGCAGTGTATAGTACATAATTTGAGACACATGTAAACGTTATAGTAGTTATAGTTAGTAGACGTTATAATGATATTTGTTTCGAACAGTAGTATGCTACATTTTAGAGATTATGTTTGTATTTAATTCCAGTTCATCACAATGAAAGCTAAAAGTATGCGCAATGCTAAAGTAATGCTATGTTATATATTGTGAAATGTATCTATACATATACCATTATATACATATACCAATATGAACACAGCCTAAGAAACTAGCCCACACAGCAACAGCCATTTTCCATTATTTGTACATTATTTCAAAACGAGAAAATCTAAATGTGTAACCAAGTGCCATCTAGTGGACATTATTATGAGCAAATACCTAAATAAGTATAAATCTATTCATTAACATCACGCAGAGGTCACATATTGCCTTTAACATCCTAATTGGGGTTTTTGTTGCTCTTATAGATTGAAAAGTTCTTGTAACCCAGTATTGACTTTACTGGTACTAAAATGCCACTTAGATCGTCATACGGCTGGGTTACAAGAAAAATATTTATACACCCCCTCACTGAGATTGACACACAGCCTATTGTCATGGTGACAGGTGGCAACATTGTAATTCTGTACAGCTCTGTTTGGCATAGTGAGAAAATTAAGTGTAACAGTTCGACAAAAATCCCACGCAGCTGCTGAGAAAAATTAAATGCCCGTATTCCCAGAGACAGAGAGGCTCTCCAGCAAAATTGAACACACACACACATGCACACTCTTTTGCTTTAAAAGAATTCACCCACATTTGTCGATCCACCCACTGTGTCAGAATGATGGAACCTAATATGGCAGGACTGAGAAGTGATTTCTTAATATTATATTGCAGGGACCATCATTATTAAAACCAATTCAAATAATGCAGCGTAAGAGCAGTAATTGTAAAGTCTCATTGGGTGTAATATGCCTCCTATTTAACATTACATGCAAATGAACACCTAAAAGACCTTTGAACCTGACATTTGCCAAATTTGCTCTATATAACATTCAGCACTGAGTACTGTATCCCACAATGCAATGCACAGTGTAATTATTGATTAAAAGTAAAATCAAATATATTTATCATTTATATCTAATTTTAATATGTAATTAATATGTATATGAAACCGATAATTGTTTTTTGGGTACAGACGACAATTTTGGAGACATTATTGACATTCAAATGGATCCACGATAACAACTAAAAATGCCAGGCCAGTAGTTTGCGATATTACTATATTGACTGAATGCATAATATGCATGCCCATGAAGTCATCATTTTCACAAATTTGCATTTTTGTAGTTTTCAAAAGTTTCAGCCTCTCAAATTACTATATAAATGAATAGCCAAATCGCACATAAAGTTTTCTTTTTTGACAATGGTATCACGTAAAAGGCCTAAAGCAAGAGCTAAACATTTCGGGAAAGGTGGTCCTCCACAAGTGGATTTTAATAACCATGCTGTATACAGTGAACACTCACCTTTGTGTTGCTCCTTTTATCTTGATTAACATATAATATTGTCATACAAGTACAATGTGTATTAATTGGTTATGGACCCTGCAACACTGTAATGTAATCTCTCACTCTTTTGTGCTGTGTTCAGGTAGCGGCTACTTGTTTCTGACAGACAGAATGTTGCTGAATGTCAGTTTTGGATGTCAGTTAGCTAAAGTGAAAGAACAGATCCAAAAATATATCTGGGCCTAGTCCAACTGCATCAAATTTCATCATCTTCTGTAAAAACAGGTTATGCAATATTGGTTTGCTTTCCTAGTTTGAGTACAGACCTGACAAACAAGGTGAAAGAAAATTAACAGATGGATTAACTGGTCTAAATAAGCTCATTAAAACTGACTTGATTCTGGACTGCACACCAGACCCCAAGACCATATTGCCAGAAATGTGCTTGAATTTATCAAAAACTGAATTTAATGAAGACTGACACATTGCTTGTTTGACTAAGCAGGGTGCTGTGGTTTAAAATGACATAAGCAGGTAAAACTGGCCTCATACAGTCATGTGTTTTGGTCTGAATATACATCACACACACTTAAAGATGTGTGACTAATTCCACAGTTTTTAATACATCTGGATGTTTTTGTGAAGGAAGGTGCTTGTTTGTGTAATAGTTGTGAAGACCATTGGAAACCTCATGTTGTGATTTATTTTCACCCTGTAATGTGCTCCAAACTCAAACTGTTTTATGTGTCACGGATAAAATCAAATTAGACTCATTTGGGCGAAACAAATCACTCTCATTTTATTTCTGTGATGTTGGAACTCATAAATGTCCCCACAACCTAGAGGGCTCATAAAGCTCATTCGATTTGTTTACAAGAGGCCTTAGTTTACTTAAAGGGACAGTTCACTCAAAAATGAATGTTGTGTCATGATTTACTCACTCTCATGTTGTTCCAAACCTTGTATAATTTCCATTTTTTATGAATTTTCTTTTTTCCATGGAAATCAGGAGAAATTCTCAAGAATTTTGATATTGCTCTTTTTTTCCATGCAATGAAAGTGAATGGGGACCGAAGGAAAACATGGAAGACAGAAAGTCATATGTAAACATATGACTTTCATTGGAACATGAGGGTGAGTAAATGATGACACAATGTTTACTGTTGTGCAGAAAGAACTCATGTTTGTGTACACTCATCTTATGTATCCAAAACCAGACCCCAACAAAGGGTTAACTTGGCAAAGAAGCAAAGTGAAACATTTCTATGGTGACAAGTAGTTTAGTGGTGTGAAGTCCCACTGACCATTACATTCTAGATCTTCCTCTCTCTCTTTGTCTCTCTCTCTCTCTCCATCCAACTGGCACAACTCAGCAGAATGGTTCTGATTAGGGCTGGAATCGCTCTTGCCCTGCTATGATTGAAGACAGAGTGCTGATAAATTTAAATTATCTGTTAAAAAGGGTCATAAAAAGTAAACAGCCAACATTATTATGCAAGTCCTGGAATGCTTTGCCAAGTTAAGTAATATTTTTTCTATGAAATTCTTATAGATGTGTATGTTGTATCATGTTTTCATATGTTTTTATATGCGACAGGGCTGGTATAAAAATTGTGTTTGTGTAATGTGTGGGCAGAGAGAGACCACTTTAAATGTTCTGATATCTACAGATCTACAGATTACTCTGTTTTTAGTAAGTCACCTGGATGTGGATGTTAACTTCCTGATGCATTTTCATATTACTCCTCAGCAACCTCAGTGATTGGAGTGAGTGTGTAGCTGTAGTTTAAATAACAAATTACCAGCCAGTGAACTTTTGCTTTGGGTCACTTGGCATTTTAATCCATGTGAATTCTGTGAGAACACAGAGTTGCTTAAAAAAAGTACAAATAGTTTTACAGTCGTTCATGTGATGGAAACCTATAAAGCGTCAACACAAACAAACAATAAAAACTACAAATGAAAGAAATAATTGTTTACATAGCTAGCCATTTGGAGTCTCAAGACACCATGTGTGCAATTTTATGTGTTTAGAATGATATTTAAATGCTTTTTAATTGCCATTTGGTGATGCAGAGGACTAAATGCAGAGGCAAAACTAATAAAGAAGGAACTGCATGTGCTTTCTCTTTCCTGTTTTCCTAACCAGAGGGTCAGGGTTTGGCTGTTAGCGTTGTCCAGTTTGTACCATAACTACACCATCTGCTTCTAAAAGCATGTTTCTTCGTTGATGACAGTTGAAAAATTAAAGTGTGAGACACTTACCTAACACTGAAATTCACCTATGACATATATTTCCTGCAGCTACTGAGTGATTAATCACATGGTATTCTAACTCAACTGATTGACTCAAAGAGTTATCCCATACCAGAGTTAGCATTCACATTACTAAATGTTTTCGAGATCCTGCAAACAGAGGGTAATATTGTCCACACTGACCGGTACAGTTCCTGTGTGCTTTCCAGTTAGCTATGACTCAACCCTGTGTCATTAGGGACTGGCCCTTTATTATAATCATAAATACACTGCCAAATAGTGCTTAACAAGACAATTCAGAGAATAAAATTAACTCACAAACAGCATGTACAACAAAACTTGTTTTGTGAAACTGTATAATTCTTGGAATGTAATTGAAATCCAGTGAGAAAAGAGGAGATAGGAAGCCAGTACATGTAATTTACAAAGTTCTGACAATACTACTGTAACGAACCGTCAGGCTGTGTTGGATCCATATGCGACTTTTATTCACAACGTAACAACAGGCGTAGGTCAACAGTGGCAAACAGGTATATTGAAGGCTAGGCAAAAGAGTAATTAGTACACAGGCAAAGGGTCTAGACGGGCAACAAACAATCACAGTCGATATAACAAAGCAGGTCAAAAAAGGCAGGCAGCAGACAAAAGACAATAACCAGGGACAATCCAAAATCAAGCACAAAAATCAGACCAGAGAGAATAATGAAAAACGCTTAGAGATGATGCCGGGGCAAATCAAAACTTCGCAATTGGTGAATGGTAAATGTCCGCTATTTATGGGAAGTGAATGATCTTGAACCCGGAAGAGTTCGGATGAGCGATGCGTGATAGGAAGTAAGGTTCATGAGGGTCCGCTAGAATTCCGATGACGGCTCCCGCTGTTGACGCGACGAAGAGAGAGCTGGAGCCTCCACCATAACAACTACAAAGTCTACTTTTGTAGTCATGTAATAATGTTTATTGTATTATACAGTATATTGTGTACAGTATGTTGTACACCCTAAAAATAAATGTACAACAAAAGGTTCTTCACAGCAATGCCACAGAAGAACCAAAGAACCTTTTTATCTTTTATAGTCTAAAAAACCTCTTTCCACTACAAAGAACTTTCTGTAAAACAGAGGGGTTCTGAAGATGTTAAAGTTTTTTATGGAACCGCAGCAAAAAAGGGTTCTTCTGTGGCATCATTCAGAACCTTCATTTTTAAGAGTGTATATTGTAATTTGTTAAAAGAAAAGCTTAAACGGATTTGAAACACCACTGGTGTGGTTTATGTTTATGTACAAACAATAGATTGAATACTGTGACATACAAACTTCTACTCGTTTCATTATAGGGCAGGTTTTGCTGTTTAAGTAAATAGAGAAACAAGGAAAGAAAAAGGGGAAAAGAGAAACTTTGAATCCAGGAATTTCAAAAACAGGCTTCATGTCTTTTTCCTCTTTTTCCACTATCCATGCCATTTTTGTAACATTCATTAAGTCTGAATGTAATGTTAACACAAGGCTATACGTCTTACATTCATCATTACCAATAATCACATTTAGACTAACTTACATAGACAAACAACCCTGGAAACAAACATGCAATATACACATTGCCCTGATTGTTCTCCTAATGGAGCCCAGCTGTTTTACGACAGCTAAACTGTAAGTTTGTCGTAAGTTGCAAATGAAGCTCTAACTGCTGTTTTATTTGAATAATTGACCTCCTGCCATGTCAATCAGCTCCTAATCAAACTATGAGTGTGTGGTTTGTACTGCCATGCAGAAGTGCCCCTAAAACAGGATGTACATTATGACCCACAGCTCCAATATGTAATATTCCCTTTTTCAGATTCACATGGTTTGACCTCAATATCCATCAGCCCATCAAAATAAAAAACAATCTGTTATAGATTAAGCTCCCTGATGTCCTCAGCCTCTGCTCACATCTGTTTATTCAGGAAGTACATGTCACTCCTGAGAAATATGCTCGGCTGAGAAAAATAAAACCTCCTCTTTGGAGCTGTTGACTGTAATCTGTTAAACAAAGTCCAAATGTTTGAACTTTGCCCTTCATGTCCTGTTGTGAGTGTTGAAAATGTATTTAGAGCCATGGCACCCTCTTAAAAATAAAGGTGCTAAGATGAGTTCTTTGTTGCGATACCATAGAGAAAGTACTTTGGTTCCCCAAAGAACCATTTAAGCAAAGGTTCTTGAAAGAAACATTTCTATCTTACCTTTTTTTAATAGAACAACTTTTTTTTCCACTACAAAGAACCTTTGTGCAAATAAACGGTTCTGTGGATGTTAATGGCTCTTTATGGAACAATACAACCTGACAAAAAACTTTTAAAAAACATTATTTTTAAGAATGTGGCTTTAAAAAGATGCTAATAAAACAATTTAAATAGTCTTCAAAACAATTACGGATGATGAAGTTCTTTAAGTTACAGAATAAATAAATAACACTGCTTTAGCTTTTAGAGACCGATCAGTTTGGCCTGTGGCGCTTTTGTTTACTTTCTGCCTGAAGCAACGATACAGACAGGCTCCCTAACACACAGACCCAAAACACTGTCTGCCTTAGTCTCTTTCTCCCTTTCCATGCTCTCATTATCAGTTCTGCAATCATTAATCGTTAAAGGCTTTTATTTGATTCCTAATGAGGTGGGAGGGTGGCAGACAATGGCGGCAGGCCAGACAAGAGCCGTGTACACAGGGAGCGAAGATACACAATACACTTTTACAGCTTGGCACAATGATTCAGCCATGCAGGGATAAGGAGATGTTATCCATTCACAGTGGCTAAACTGCTCGCTGATTTGAGCAAACAGAAATGACCTCCCTGCCTGGTGCCCGTTATGACCCGGCGCCTTTAATAGGACAAGAATACGTTCACAGCATGCTAACAGCGTTTCTCATTTTGCGTGCTAAGTATGTGTTTACTTTACAATACAAGAATGATCTAACACAGCATGAAATCAGATGTGTGAGAACCAGTTGAATCAACACTGGTCTAAGTGGCAGATTCTGTTTGTGCCAAAGAGGCTGGCAAAGGAATACCAATTTTGTACAAATGCAATGTACAAAGTGGTTAGTCATATTATTGATATTTATCAGTGTGGACAGGAAAAATAATGAAAACATTATGAAGAAGAACTGCCAAATTCATCTTTTGGTCCCACCGGCCACACACACTTAAACACACCCTTACAGCCGATAAATACACCAATTTCGCTGTAATGATCTCAGCTGAAAGATCATTTTAGTGATACATGTCTGACAACTGCAGATTCTGGTAACGGCACAAAAGAACGTGATTACAGTGGAAGATTACAGAGGGAGGAACTGAAAATGATTGCATATTAATTCAGAAATGTTTAGCTTAAAGCTTTGAAATTTTCTCTAAAACATCTTTGACATTAACAGCCATTACTTCTGTCAATTTATTTATTTACTTATAATTTATACATTTTTAAATTGAGTTGAATACTTAAATTGGACACTAGACATAAGCTAGACATGCACAAAGGCTGTAAAATTGTAATAGTGAAATGTGGAGTGATAAATGTTACACTAAATTAAAAAAGCTTTATGATGGGAATAATTATGTCCATATATATCAACAGAAGGCAATAATGAAGGGTGTCAGACTACTATACTATAGAAAAATAAATTTCCCATATACATGTTAATAAACTTTACAGATTTAAATCTGTAAATAATTTAAAAAATATCATATATTTTTAAATTCATATATAGAACATGAGGAAAATACAGTAGTAGTTTAAAATGTATCCTTTATTATAACAATGATGGCACATACATGCTGGTTTATGTTTTCTTCATTTAGAAGGAGCTGGAAACAGCTGTTAACAATTGTAACAATATTAACAATGCAAGCTTTTAGATTTGATCTATTTTTAATAATATAATGACCCTTAAGAGGTATGATGAAGAGGTAGGGGGATGAATTGCACAAGCACATACCTGATATGGCCACAATGGATGCCTTGCACATTAAGCTATTACCAATGTTACCATTACTGGGAGTTACAATTGTTCCTGCTCTTAGCTTCTTGTCTGCATATACAGCCTGATTCCTAAAAGTACAAATAATTTTGAACATGACTGGCCATAATTGTATTCTGTCATTGCAAGCTAAATGAAATTCCCATTTTACAAAATTTGGACTCCTAATGGGAGTCGATTGCTGATGATAATTTCACTTAATGGGATCAACAGGGTTGTCTGTGGAGCGTACCTCTGCAAATTACTCCCAGCATGGGGCGGTGGGCCAGCAGGGGCTCCGCTGATGGTGTAAATGGGAGACTGTTTGTCCAGTGATAGGAGGGTAGGGTCCACAACGACCAGTGGCCCTGCATTCTCCACTTATCTATCATTTGTTTGCTTTTGTCCAGATCTTTCTCCTCTGTGTTAGCCTGAATTGAGGTGAGATTCTTGTCTCAGCCCATTGTAAGGGTTGGTTTGTTGTCATCCTATTAGTACTAATAACCCCGCCCCTGCTATGCTTTTCACTTCTGTTGTTGACAACTTTGCCACAGTTGTCTGTGTGTGTGTATGGGGGGCAGGTACAAGCAATCCAACTAATCCATCAACAACTAATTGCCTCCTCAGTTAATACAAACACAACAGCAGGAGAGAGAGTGGTCGAGGCAGTATATATAAGACAGTGTAGAGAGAGAGAAAGCATCTTATGTGGAGGGAGTCTATAGGTGAGCAGAACATCTGCAGGAACTGGATCTCTACTAACTTTCCTGTGAGCAATAGATTAGGTTACCTCCCTGGTTATCCATTGAGGCTGAGGACAGTTTTAGTTTTGTACTACCTTTCTAGCTCTACCTGTTTTTGCATTTGGAGAGATTGTTTTTTTTTAAGATGGGCACAAAGACGTGGATGCTGCAGGTCCTGTGTGTATATCTATGTGTGAATACTGTTCAGACGAGGATCTGGGCCTGGATGCTGTCTATACCCTACAGTACATCTGAGGATGGACCTGTGGGGCCCAGAGACAGGGACACTGAGATCCCAAACAGCCCTAAAGGAGACAAGGTGAGTTAAATGTTAAAAAGTAAAATTGATCTGTGCCGCACCTATTGAATAATAGTTTGTGTGCTGGGAAGGTTAACTCTCATGTTCTACTGAAATTGACTTTAATGGAAAGTCAATTTCTTGAAGCTTTAACAATTTCTTGCATCATGAAGTAAACAATATGGCAAAAAAATATGGAGCTCATTTTATAAATGTTGTTTATGATCAGTTCATGCAGCAAAAAATTAGACAAAACCTGGTTCATTGTGTCTTATAGGAAACATAAATATGATAAATGAGGTCATATGGTTCCTGTTTCTTAAATTTATGGGTTCCTGTTTCTTAAATTTATGCCTTACCGTATCGTTTAGTGCCAGACAAATGAATAAAAAAAAACTCTTGGTTTTTCTTCCTTTTTAGGTTTCTTGTGAGCATGACCGTGCCTGTGGTAAGGGCTTTTCTTGTGACCGCCATTTTGGCCTGTGCGTCCCTCTGAGGCAGGAGGGACAATACTGCAGGCGAGACGCTCAGTGTGTGAGAGGGCTCAGCTGCATGTTTGGCAGGTGCATCAGAGGCATTCCAGATGGGCAGGAAGGTAGGATCACCAATCCATATTTCTCAGGGAATTGAATAACACAATAAAAACTGCAGATCAATGTATTAATATTTCAACCGTTCTCTGTCTTGCTTAGGGGCTCGGTGTAAACTCGACAAAGACTGTGGTCAATCTATGTGCTGTGCTCGTCACCATGGTGAAAGAGTGTGTAAGCGTCGACTGATCCTCGGTGAGAGCTGCTTTGTGCCTGATGGTGGACTGGCATTCAGCATCAATCAGATCTGCCCATGTGATGAAGGTCTGCTGTGTCGTGGTCATGGAGAACCAGTGAAAAGAGAGTAAGTGTCATTTCATGCTGATGTTGGTGCACAACACTAAAAACTGAAGCAAAAATCATTTAGTAAATCAGTAAAACATTATAAAGTTTAACACTATATTGGCATTATCATTACCTTACCACCATTTTCTTTTCCAGAAGAGAATTTGTCTACCATCCAGACTCCACAAGTTGGACGTGTCAGGCTCCTAAACAATGAAAACCTCATATCTGTTAATTTTATTAAGCCATTGTGTTGTGTAAATATGACTTGTTTGTATATTATTGTATATATTAATAAAAATATTCTTATACAGTGCCTTTGAACAGTGATAAAATCAGTGTGCAGTTATGCCCTTATTTTCTTAGCCTTGTATTTAAAAAGTGAATACATTTAAGATGGTTTGATTTTAAATGTACAAATATGCTAGACAATATATTTCATAATTCCACAGGATTGTACAATAACATAATGTAAAGGTTGAATAAGAATGTAAACAATTTTGAAGACCCAATCATCAGCATTTCCACACTTGTTACTTCTGTAAATATTTTTGGGTAGCTTTATTTAACTGATTTTCCAAATAGACATTTAATTATTGAAAAAGGAAGGCATTAAATTATTGGCAGAAAAGCTGTTAAACATTTCTGCCACTTATGGAAATGAAAAGAGATACAGTTCAACAACAAACAAAGTTATTTTGTGATAGCATGCCTTATTACAGAGGGTTATTGTCACACTTGCCGCATTGGAAGCTGCACACAAATAGCCTTTTGGATGCTTTTTGAGCAAGACACTTTGCTTCCTTACTCCCCACTGCTCTGGGTATATGTTCACTACTCCTAATGTCCAAGCACTAAACTGGATGGATATATGCGGTGGACAAATCGCAAGTATGGTTACCATATTAACCCTTCATTCCGCTTCTTTTTTGTGGATTTTAGGTTATAAACTTTTATTCTGAATTTAAAGTCAGACAAAACAGGACTGTTCTTTGTCACACATGTTTTTAAAAAACTACATGTGTGTTCACGGGTGAATGTAAGACATTTAAAGAGAAATATATTCAATGCCTAAAAGAAAACCAGATTGCAGGATGGACAAGTGAGTTATCAGACCTTATTTGACCTGACCTAAAGTTGACACATTAATAGTAATAATTCTAATAACAGTAGAATTATTATGAACGTCCTTATTAAATCCTCGCAGACAGTTAATGGCTAAGGAAACACTTGAAAAGCTTGGCTTTAAGGACATGATGGACAACCCAAAGCAAGAATATAAAGACACATAAAAAAAAGATTTGGACTTATTTTTTCTGATAGGTCTGCGGGGCATGGGCGGGTGATAATGAAAAGCGATCGTGAAAATATTTCATTCAAAACACTGTTACCAAAATATGACAGGAAAATAACACTGCTAAATTATTTATAATGCTTTACTTGTTTACTTGGCCCCACCGTAACATTACTATTGTTTTTGAAAAAGGAACTTTTAAAATAAGCTTTTTGAGGTGGAACTGAAGAGTGAATGAACGCGAACATTAATGTAATAATGCGATGCTGCGTCAATGCATAAGACTGTAGGACGTTTTTAATGAAAATCATATTTTATGAGTGTTAGAAACCGTAACCTATTAAACATATAACATTGACGTTATAGTCGTTTATTATGTATATGCTATTATTTATTACTGTCTAAAGGTTTATATTTCAAGGTAGCGTGGCCGAGCGGTCTAAGGCGCTGGATTAAGGCTCCAGTCTCTTCGGGGGCGTGGGTTCGAATCCCACCGCTGCCAAAGTCCGTTTTTTTTTTATTGTTGGAGGGTTGCTTCGCTACAATTGTTACTATAATTTTCTGTACTTTTTAAAGTTCTAATTAATTCCGCATCCCGCATTAATTCAGATCGTGAGACATTGTGGTTCCGTGTGAGGCGTTCAAGTGCGAGTTGCTCTGCCTAGTAATAGTTGCTTCACATTCTCTGCAGTAAGGACTTTTGTTTTGAAAGAGCGACTAAGGCTGACGTCAATTCCAGGAAGCGCAATGACTGACGCTAAAGAGAAGACCATAGTTGGGATATGCACGTGTGTGTATTGTAGGCATTTATAATTGACTGTTTTAATGATGGCTTAGATATTTAAAGTGAGTTTTTTTTGAGGCTATACATTTCTGATTTGTTTTTCAAAATGAGGGAAACTAAAAAGAAACAAGACGGTTGCACAGTGACCCTTGCACTAACTGTGTGTTCTGCAGCTATCGGTGGTACTTTTCAGTATGGCTACAATATTTCAATCATTAATGCACCCACATCTCACGTGCAGAAGTTTATTAATGAGACGTGTATGAAGAGGTGGAATACAGGTCTTGATTCCAGTCAGGTGACACTAATATGGACTATTATTGTTTCCTCTTTCTCACTTGGAGGACTTTTTGGCTCCCTGCTTGCTGGACCAATGGCCATTCAGTTTGGGCGGAAGGGATCACTGCTCTTAAACAACTGCTTCCTTTTTCTCAGTGCAGTCCTGGTCCTGAGTAGCCGCTTGGCTGGGTCTTTTGAAATGCTTATCCTTGCTCGCCTCCTTGTGGGTGTCAATGCTGGAGTCAGTATGAATGTCCAGCCCATGTACTTTGGAGAGAGTGCGCCTAAAAACATCAGGGGAGCTGTTGCCTTTTCTTCTGCTGTATTTACTGCTCTAGGAATCCTGTTGGGCCAGGTAACTGGGCTGACGGAAGTTCTGGGGAGCGAGTCCCTCTGGCCATATCTACTGGCAAGCAATTCTCTCCCAGGCCTAGTGCAGCTGCTCACCCTGCCCTGGTTTCCAGAGAGCCCACGTTACCTTCTCATTGATAAAGGAGATAGCGAGGCATGCAGCAAAGCCCTCAGACGTCTTAGAGCTTGCAGCGTTCTTAACACAGAGATGGAGGAGATTCTTCAGGAGTGTGCAGCAGCCGGTAAAGCCCGTGCCAAGACGTTGTGGGAACTGTTCGCAGACAAGAGTCTTCGCAGGCAGCTCTGCACTGTTATGGCAGCCAGTAGTGCCATGATGCTTTGTGGGAATGATTCCATTTATTTCTATGCATCCTATATCTTTCAAGAAGCTGGTATTCCTATAGGGAAGATCCAGTATGTCACAATTGGCACAGGGGCATGCGAATTCACTTCTGCCGTAGTGAGTAATCTACTGATAGAACGCGTTGGCCGCAGATTGCTTCTTGCTGGTGGGTATGCGCTTATGGCTTGTTGGGCCGTTGTTTTCACGGTGGCTCTATCACTGCAGGGCACAGTTGCCGGCATGCCTTATCTGAGTATAGTGTGTGTTTTTGCCTACATCTTAAGTTTTGGCATGGGTCCCGCAGGGGTCACAGGTATCCTTCCTGCCGAACTTTTTGACCAAATGACACGCCCTGCGGCTTACATGGTTGCCGGATTCATGATGTGGATAAATCTCTTCCTTATAGGAATGGCATTCCCATTTATAGTTTATGGCCTGGGACAGTTTTGCTTCATACCGTTCTGTGGTGTCTGTGTGGCTGGGTGTCTTTTCATTGGTTTTACTTTACCCGAAACCAAGGGGAGGACTCTAGCAGAGATAACGGAGCAGTTTGACAAGTTGAAGAGGAGAGGAGCATCTAATGGATCTTTGAAACATGGTCAGAGAGAGCAAAACCAAAGCCTGACGGATGAAACAACAGAATACATAGAGACTGAGAAGATTTGACCAGTTCTGCCGCACTCGTGATTTTCTGTTTTTTACGTTTTATTTTTTTTGTCACTTACACAACATGCACTTTGATAGAAACTTGGAATAACATAGGGAGTACAAAAACACTTTTCAAAATGTGATGTAATACTTCAGTACCTCATTACGTTTCTGTGTTAAAAATACTTTTATTTTAGTGTGTGAAAACATCTATTTAAAGAGGATCTATTTATTTATTTCAGAGGAACTGCTCAATAACAACATACTGCACTTTAGTCTCTGTTTGATTAAAGCAGCTGATGAGTATCCAAAAGGGAATTGAAACAGTTGTTCATAGTCCTAAGTGGCCTTATTATTTTCTAAGTTATTTAAATGTTGATTTTATCTTAAGTATATTTTGTGATGTGTATTTACAAGTGTGTGCAGTAGGGAAAAAAACAGGTGCATGCTGGGATTGTGGAACTGCAGCCTGGATCTCTGTGTAAAACATGCATGTTGTAGTTAAACAGCTTCTTGAAGACCTTGAATCCTAATGCTTGCCAAAGAGTATTTTACCTCATTCAGTGGTTGTAGTTTCTGACGTTGTTTATTATTTATTCAGAATATAACTTTGACGAAAATAGCTTATTGTAAAAAGTAACACCCAAAGATCCCAAAGTTTTTGCCTGTAAGAGAAACGTGTGCAACAGCAGATGGCGCTATATTGCCATTTATTTTCTTATTTCTGTATCGTCTACCTGGTTAATTTAATGTATAATTCTTCACCTAAACAAGGTGAATACAGCATGCCACTGTATTTAGGTGACACACAACCAGAGGAAGACAATCAGCATTAACACTGTCTAAATGACCTTGTGTTGTGCCTTTCCTTCAATGGCTGTTTATTCGCATCTTGAAGTTGTACATATATATGGTGTGTGAATATATTATATTATCAAATGTACTGTCTATGTTTAAAAGAATGATTATTAAATCCAAGAATATTTTAAAGTTTAATGATGATGATAAAGATGAATCTTCTTTGACAATCTATGTAAAATGCTGCTGTACTATTTAACTGAATGTATATTCTAAAATATGACATTCTGAAGCTATTAAAGAAGGTTGCTTGATGTAAAAAAAAATAAAATGGATTTCCTTACTGCACCTTTCGGTGATGACGTGTTTAGATGATTTAACTCAAATATTTACAGAATATTAACTTATTCTTTGAGTTTGCACTGATGGTGCCTTTACAGCTGTGGTGAGATGAAAAACTATTTAATCTTATTCTGCTAAGTGATGTGTGATGTTTCTGCATTGTGGTAATGAGTGAAGGCCTAAATTATGTACCATGACCATTCTTGTCATCATTATGATAGTCGCTTCAATATCGATTCTGATAAATTTAAGGAATGTTTAAAAATAATTGAAAAAGAAAGAGGTCAGAGAGAGACCAAACACAAGCAATCATTTTTTGGTTACACTGCATAAAAATAAATTCTGGAGGAATACAGATATACATTTTATCATATGTGTGTTCTCTAGAAATCAAAACCATGACGTATGGAATGTTGATTAATATTGCTTATTTCATTATGTGCCATATATAATTTGCGTCATTGTAAATTTGTTGCATAGTGTGATACATAGTTGTACATTTGTTATACAGTGTGATATATAGATTTATGCCTGGCTGTCACATATGTGATAAACATATTTCTGTTTAATGTTGCAGTTAGTTAAATTTCCATTGATGCTCTTAACTTAAGATTGCTCATGCATCGCCTACAGCACACAACATTGTTTGCGTCAATGATGTGTTTGAAATTAGATATTGATTTTTGTTGTTAGGATTAAACAAATGTTCTCATTGAAGAAATGTTAAAAATCTGGCAAGTAAAAATAAGCAAGACCATCTTGCTGTGTCTTTCATATCTGTGAGTGCATGTCTGTGAGTGCATATTACATTGCTTCCCCTTTAAGCAGTATGATAAGCTTGGATGCAAGCTGCGCTATTTGCGTGCCATATGAATCATAAAACCGGGGACCTCGCAGAAACAAATGCGATATTTACTGTGAACCAGATGTAGAAAATAAATATCACAAAAGATCAGTGAGGTCAAGGTGCAGAAGGGGTGAAACTTTCGTTAAAATTGTTGAAGAAAACAAATATTTCCATCACCTGCAATACCAGTGTTACCCTATTATACAACATGGAAAGAAATGGAGTACACACTACACCCATTTTATTTCTTGCTACTTGGTTGTTTGCTATAAGATTGGATCACTTCACCTTATTGAGATCTGTGTTTTATTGTGAGAGTATAAAGTTATTGCAACAGAAAAAGCACTTCAAACAGAAATCCATTAAGAGCAGTGACCTTGTGCAGCCCTGCTTCAAAACATTAAAAGAGCAAAATGAAAGCAAACACTCATCTGTACCATCTGACCCTTATCCACGGTTATGATGCTAATGTAGTGGTAACCCTGCCATATCACTGTATTCTGTATTACAGAGCTGGACTTTATTCAGACCGGTTCTCTAGAATTACACAAACAAAAAAATGTTTAGTCAGTCAAATAAAAAAGTGGCCTTATTTATTTACCATTTAATTTGAATTATTCCTTAAAATGTTCTGAGCACAATCCAAATACCATCCTAAAACTGTGTGTGGCTTGTTGATGTAATAATGTAATTTGTATGTCAAATAAATGTTCGTATTACTGCATCAGTGAGTTGGCTGAAAAATTAAACAGACTAGTGAAAGTGTGTCAGTCAGTCAGTCAGTCTCTATCTATCTATTTCTTTCTCTCTCTCGACAAAGAAAGGGACAATGACTTTTCTAATTTCGACAGCACCTTTGCAACTGGAGATTAAAGAAATTCTGCTTTTTTGAAAGAAAAGTTGGGGGGTTTGCTTATAAAGTACAGTACAGTACAGTACAGAAGAATTACATGAGTACATGCAAATACATGAGAATAAGCTTTGATGTAATTGCTTATGATATGGACTCCTATTGCATTAGTATTGAGTCTCACATTCTTGAAAAGTTTTTGTTTATACAGTGACTGTTGTGGTAAATATGTCTGAATAGCTACGTGTGCTGTGTCTTTCCCCAGTTGTGTTGTTGGCAGGTATAAAACATATAATACGTTTTAAACCACAAATCTGTTGAAGTCTCACTAGAAGTTGGCAGATTTATAATATATTCTGAACATCTTGTATCCATGTGGTCTGCTCTGATATATACAACGTATATGATGACACATATGAAAGGAATATGAGGTTAACTAAAATAATGGTAGCACTTAAATATTAAATATATTTAAATATAATTGAATTTAATTACAAGAATTTAATTAGAGTATTAAAAAGTGGTCCAACATTAACTCATTTTATCTCAAATAACAGGACACATTAAACTATTATTATTCTAAAAGACTATTTAATACAGAAAATATTTCAACTTTGTTAATTAATGAAGCTGTCAGGAATAGCATTCATTTAAAGATCATTTACATTTAGGCATTTGGCAGACGCTTTTATCCAAAGCGACTTACATTGCATTATACTAATATAGTTCATTATACATTGCGTATGTGCAATCCCTGGGATCGAACCCATGACCTTGGCGTTGTTAACGCCATGCTCTAACCACTGAGCTACAGGAAAGCTTTTTGTAAGATGTTAGACTTTGTCATTTATAATGACAGTGTACTGTAGCCATTGTGTAATACGAAGAAATAAGATCAAATGACAATTAAATCTTAAAAATGCTAAATCAGTCAATGATTGAACAATTTGTTTCAAGAGCCTGTCTCCTGTTTCCAAAGGTTGGTTCAATGAAATATAATGTAACAGAAATAGCATCCTCTCAAGATCTGTCATTATACACATGGTTGATGCGAGTATAAGTGGTGACGTTTACTCATCTGTGACATGCAGCTGGTAATAGATTATGTTGATGTTTTATGTGTAATTCATTATAAAAATTAATCTGCATTTTTGGCACACGGTCAGATACAAATCTTGTTCTCTAAATGCTGCTTAAACCGGACTGTAACAAAAGACTGCCTCACTTCACAGTAACATAAATGAATACACAGCTCTCAGGAATATTTGATTCTGATTGGCAGATCATGCCATCCAGTGGCCTGATGTTCCTTAATAATTGCTGTGTAATCATGTTTTGGGATATTGGACTGCTCTTAAGGGCTAATTGAAATGTTTCATAATAACGTGTATTAACAATTATTACTCAGCAGTGAGTGTCTGAGCACCCTGTCACCTTGGGTCAGGCCATCACCTCTAACTTAGCCATTCACTTAATTACCTCAAAATTTCAATATGCTACAAATGTATTATTTAATGCTGTGAGATGATGACAATAGATTACCATAAAAAGATTATAATGGATACAGAAAACATGCAATAATGTGCGCAAAGATTAGAGCGTAGGAGCAAGATTGATGTGTGTAAACTAAATAGTAAATTATTCCATACACATAAATACCATTAAATAACAATTTGATGAAATTTCCAGATTTATTAATGTCCTACCCATGACACATCTAGCTGATTCACTGCATCTGTGTAGGTTATGAAGGACTGATTTCATGCCCATAAACTTTAATGAGAAATTAAAATAAGGCTCTCTATTCTAAAAAACTCTTTTCGTTCTCATTAATTCAAGATATTTTAAAAGTTTCAAGGGTATGTAAAATACACTGGCATCGAAACTTAAACCACAATTAAAACTATAAGTTAAGATTCATTTTAAGATAACTTGGACAGACCATGAGTTGTTTGTCCAGAGAATTATTCATGTTTAAGAGAACTCTTCATCTCAGTCTGTCCTGCTATGAACTCTTCTGCTTAAATTTCTCCCAGCAATGCTTTGCTGTTTTTCCTGTAGACAGTACACATGGTGTTTTGACCATATGCCATGGTCCAACATGACTGAATCAGTCAACCAAATATAAAACAGGATTTAATCATTTTAGTATTGTCACGGGTGAAGAATCACGCGACACGGTGAGCTGTGGAACAAATCCCCGGAGGGCGTGTTTATTTACAGAATGAGTGAGGGATGTGGGTGTGGCCGCTGGTGCGGCTGGTGCGGCTGGCGAGGCCGGTGCGCGGTGGCCGG
>JAZGTJ010006660.1:11081-24434 GCA_036877575.1 Botia almorhae | reverse complement strand
CACCCCCTCCTCCCAACTCATCCCATCCCATCCCACCCCATTCCTCACTACCCACACTCAAGCTGCCACCCAGCGGAGATTCTCCCTGTGTGTGTGTGTGTGTCCTATACTTTGAAACAAAGCCCAAATCGTATACAATATAATGAATTTAATCATATCATTTCAATGATACAAAATGGCATTTTATGCTTATTTCCATTAGTATTAGCTTCTGTTTTAAGAACCAATTTTCTTTCCATTTTATATTTACATTCATGCATTTGGCAGACGCTTTTAAAAAGGTATAATTTTGCACCCGCAAATGCCAAATTATTTATTCTCAAGTCATGTGTTGAAACGGTGTAATTTATTCCGTTTAACAATTTAGTCACACGGAAGACAATAATTTGTCTTTCTGTAGGACATACCAACAAAATACAGCGAAACTACAAGATTATATACTCGTTTCATTGTATTTAATATGTATGTGTTTACAGTACGTGCGACCAATATACTGTTCATTCTTTTGTAATTTTTATTCAGAATGAACATACAGAAATTCATTCTTTTGTCATTTTTACAATATTCCAGTACAACAATGCAATTATTATTTCACGAAAGAAATAAATGCTATGAATATCACGCTTTATATTTACGATTACGATCCATGACTACATGCAATATACATATTGAATAGTCATGATAAACAATATTTTGCATTGAATCCTATACAGGTGATTCATGGAAAGATCCGAATCTGTTAGTGAGTCGACTCACCGAATCAGTGTTTACTGTTCGTAAACCAGCCGCTAGGTTTTCTCCTTTAATAAGGTGAGTCCTATTCTTTCTCCAAGGTGCGCTGCTTATCGCAATATATTGACATCATTTAATAACTGTTTTATTCGCTATCGGAATATCGTACGTGAACAGATATTAAAAGAGTATTTCTGCAGCTAACGAGCTGTTATGTAGCAGATTAGCCGACGAGCTAAAGTCTTATATACATTCTGAATATATATGACGGAAACCTGAACGTTTTCCACTGAGACTAGCAGTAATATATAGACGGTCTTCACCACACGTTCACGTTTATAAATTTAAACATTTAGCAAATTTAAAACGCAATTTATAAATGCAGACTGTCTTGTTATTTATCAGGAAATGTACTGTCACCTGCTCCTGTATTTGTTTACATGGACTCGCGGGTCTGCGCTGAGCTTTGCGGACGGATTGTTGCAGCACGTTACAGAGATACATACGCATCTATCATAGGTGCTAATTAAGATATTAATTAAGAAAATGAGAACATTGCTTTGTTTTTTTTGCATGTGCAATTTTAAATATTTATTTGCAAGTGGCTTGCATAGGATCCTTCTTAAAGACCAGTTGATAAAACATAATCACGTACGAAAACCTTTATGCATATGTTTTTTGTGCAGTGATAATAATAAAAAGTCCAATACAGAGAAATGATGTGTTCCCACAGGCTTACAGTGTGCGGTCTTCTGGTTTTCACGTTGTTTCATGGGGCTGAATTAACTGGAAAATAATGACTGGCAATTCTCAGCCTAATAGCCTGTATCTTTATTATATTACATGTATTGTTCAACTAAACAGCTAATCTGTTTTCTCAATGAGCGTTAGCAGGTTATGTGTAAAATGTGTCGGTCCCACGAGTAAACAGAATGTGTGTGTGTGTATTTTTGCCTTCACCACAGTATGCACAAACATCCACACACCAATTAGATACACAGTCACCAGAGACAGATGTTGAAGCTATCCTTGGTACTAGATCTCACTATTGCTTCCCACAGGACAGACCACTAAGTCTTTGCCCCCCTCCCTGGTCAGCCTCTGAGGGCCGTGCAGTGAGACGCTGTTTTTTGTGCTGTGTATGTAACCAGCCTGGTAATGATCTCTCTTTGTTAACCTCACGCACACAGGGTTGAACAAACAGGCCGACACTGAAGAGCTTTCAGTAGCATTTACCTGGACGGACTCTCTGGTTTTCGACCCTTTGCAGGTGGGTGAAAATGTTATTAATTTCCTGGGTTTGGCATTCACATTTTGGCATGGAGAATCTACTAAGGAGTATTTAAAATAATAAGGCTAAGAATGTGGCGTGTAAATTTAGCGAAACTTGTGGTTATGAACGCATATCTAAATAACATCACGTTCTATAAGTTAAAGTACATTTCATTCACATAAGGTTTATAGAAAAACGCGTTGTGTGTCTTATTATGATCATTTTACTGACGGATTTAACTTAATCTAGACACACTTCATTACATTAGGCGGACTCACACAGGCTTTGGTTCAGAACTCACAGCTGTAGCCATCGTGTGTTTGGTTTTTAATTGGAGAGCTCAGGTGGGCAGAGGAGCCGCTGGGCTCGGGGAAATGGCTGAGTGTGTCGGGCCCTGCTGAGCAGAGGGAACCGTAGAGAATACAGAACTCAGCACGCGCACAGCCTCAGTCACTCAAATGAGTCGTCAAATGGTTACTGCTTCGCTTTGTTTAATGGGATTTCTGAAAGGTTGCGTGTTTGGATTCTCTTTTTCTCCTCCTCCTGGTGTCCGCAGGAAATCGGATCTTGAAACATGAGCTCGGTGGCGGTGTTGACCCAGGAGATTTTTGCGGAGCACCGCAGTGGACTGAAGGACACTGAGATCGCTGGTATGAATGTTGTGAAAATTGTATTATTACAAAATCGTAACATATCGTTATCATACATTGCAATCTTCATCAAATCACAAAAGCTTTATAATGACAAAGCAGCAGTTCGTACTGTTAATTTTAAAATGTGTAAAAACCAGTTATCTTAAAAACAAAGAAAGGAACACGTTTTCCGAATAATTTTCATGACATTCAGTTTCAAGAATAGGTGCCGTGTAATAATACAGTATCAATAAACAACACGTCTTTCTATAGCATCACACGTAGTGACAAATATACAGTGTGACCGACTTGCCTCTGTAGTATGAGTCAGTTCTTTTAATGAATCAGGGACTCACGAATCAGTTTTGCACTCATGAGTTATTGGTTTGAGTTGGTCTGCTGATTCACTAACTGGCTGAACCGTATAGAGCAGTTCTTGATGTTAATTGTTTTATGTTTTTTTGCTAAAAACACATTTAGCTTTATGTCCAAATGAAAGTAAAAATGATTATAAATTAAACAGAACTACGTATATCATTTATGAGATGGGGCTTTTCCTGAAGTACTAAATTAATTGTTAAAGAAATCGTTAACTGATTTTGTTATTGGCATTCCAGTCGCTCGTTTTAGAATCCTGTCCTTTTTGTTTTTGTATATGATTAGGTAGTGTCCCGGAAGATGAAGCATACATACCCACCTACCTGGAGGCCTTTCCCCCCTTACCAGACAAGGGCTCTCCTGGGGAGAAGACAGGTGAGCCGGCAGGTGCCTGGAGCAAAATCCGACCAATCAAAGCCTCCGTCATCACTCAGGTAACATGCACAATCACTACGGATGGTTTGCGGAACTAAGGAATGAAAGAATGTTCCTCATGCTTGGCCATGTGTTCTCATCTTTCCCTTCCATCATTTCATCTCTCTTTCGTTCCTCCTCTGTGCCATCAGGTGTTCCATGTTCCTCTGGAAGAGCGACGGTATAAGGACAACAGTCAGTTTGGTGAGGGTGAGGAGGCGAAGGTGTGCCTGGATATCATGCAGAGGACTGGGGCACACATTGAGCTCTCTCTGGCCAAGGACCAGGGTCTCTCCATCATGGTGACGGGAAAACTAGACTCTGTAATGAGAGCAAGGAAAGAGATTGTAGCCCGACTGCAGACTCAGGTGCTTGTTCGGTGTTGGCTGTTTTTACCCTTTAGTGATTTTACTATAAAAATCTGTTTTGAATGCTTGAACGTCTCTGCGTAGGCCTCGGCGACTGTGCTCATTCCGAAAGAGCACCATCGGTTTGTGATCGGAAAGAACGGTGAGAAGTTACAGGAGCTGGAGTTAAAAACGGCCACTAAGATCACCATCCCCCGCTCCGACGATCCCAACGCCAACATCCGCATCAGCGGCACCAAGGAGGGCATCGAGAAAGCCCGGCATGAAATCCAGCTCATCTCTGCAGAGCAGGTGAGCATTCCGGAAGATGAAATGAGATCCACCACACCGAGGTTTTGTCTTGTATCTCCTTCAAACGTTCCATAAACCTCACCATCTGCCTTAGGATAAGCGCGCAGTGGAACGTCTGTCTTTTGAGAAAGGTTTTCATCCGTTCATTGCTGGTGCGTATAATCGACTTGTTCAAGAGCTGAGCCAAGAGACCGGAGCTCGTATAAGCATCCCACCACCCAGTCTGCCCAAAGACGAGATTGTCATAACTGGTGAGAAAGAAGCTGTCGCCATGGCGATTTCCCGCATCCAGGCCATCTATGAAGACAAGGTGATTTAGTTGTTTCAGTTACCTAATACGGAAACATGCATCTCACGTATTGTTGCGGAAAAAGGTTATTTTTCTGATGTATCCCGATTCTTTCTCTAAGAATTCTGAGTTTATTCAGCACTCCATTCATTGTGATGCTTTGTAGACTTGTTCAGTTACATAATACAGAAACATGTATCACATTTTTAATCTTCCACAACCAGAAACAAAAAACGACCACAATTTCAGTCGAGGTAAAGAAGTCCCAGCATAAGTACATAGTCGGCCCGAAAGGCAACACCCTGCAGGAGATCCTGGAGAACACAGGGGTATCTGTGGAGATGCCTCCTCTGGACTCCACCTCCGAGACCATTATCCTCAGGGGGGAACCGGATAAGCTGGGCCCGGCCCTCACGCAGGTGTACGCCAAGGTCAGTGGTGTTAAAAAAATGAAGTTGGGTTGATCCAAATCTTGTGAGAGAAAACACGTCAAAGGCAGCTGCTCACGGCACGTATGTGTCTCGCAGGCTAAGAGTGCGATAGAGGCTGAGGTGATCGCTCCAGCCTGGCTCCATCGATTCATCATCGGCAAGAAAGGACAGAACATCAGTCGCATTACACAGCAGCTCCCCAAGGTAGTGAAAAGTGAACTGACGTGGTCACTGTCGAGATGTTTGTTTACGGGTAATAAACAATAAACGTATTCTTTTTCTGTGTTTTATCTTTTGCATGAGGAATTGATATATTTTTGCCACATGCGTTTTTTTCTTAGACTTTATTTTTGGCTAAATATTACTCACAAACATTTAGCCACAGGTTCCATAATGTGATCCTACGACTGTTTTCATCTCTAGGTGCACATAGAGTTTACTGACGGAGAGGAACGCATCAGTCTGGAGGGGCCGACAGAGGAGGTGGAACAAGCGCAAACCCAGATACAAGAGATCATCAAAGACCTGGTGAGAAAACCAACATTTCTCCCATCGTCAGTGTTGATCTGTTCAAGCAAAACATATAGGAACTTGGTGATTGGCTAATTTGTTTTTTACATTTTATGTATTCGGCAGATGTTTTTAACCAAAGCGATTTACAGTGTATTCAAGGTATATCATTTTATCAGTGTGTGTGTTTCCTGGAAATCGAACCCACAACTTTTGTGCTGCTAGCGCAATGCTAAGTTAAGCTATAGACATCATGGCTGAAAGGTTTCATAGCTTGAGTCTGTAGGTTATTTTTGGGATATAAGCATGCTATTTCCTCTCTGTAGATGGCAAGAATGGACTATGCAGAAATTAACATCGACCAGCGTTTCCACAGACATCTCATTGGCAAAAACGGGGCCAACAGTAAGTGAAAACATATCCAGAAATGTGTAATCTAGAACTGCACTCTGGACATGTTTAGATAGTCTGGACAAAACAGCTCGTGACCCCAGCTAGAGTAAGTCACGTCTGAATAGGCAAATTGTGTCTTTACATCTTATTAGATTACAGGCAGCACGAATTTTCAGCAAGCGACGGTTGCAAATTTTCCACTCCCTATTCCAATATTACTCATCCTGTCTCGCCATTATCACAAAACCTGGAAAAAATGACTATTGATCGTGTTATGTCTTATCCCATTACTTTACGTTATTCAAACAGAATGTTGTTTTGTTAGAAACAACTTGAAATGAGCTGACGCATTAGGGATTTGATGCTCTTCTCAGTAAACCGGATAAAGGAGCAGTACAGGGTATCAGTGAGGATTCCTCAGGACTCTGATCGCTGTGGGCTGGTTCGTATCGAGGGAGATCCTCAGGGAGTACAGCTCGCTCGCAAGGAACTTATGGACATGGCTCAACGTATGGTGAGATACTCTAAACCAAAATATATGATGGTGCGTTTTAACTTATCATCGTGTCTTGGAGTGTTTGACAGGTTTCAAACCGCTGTTCTGGAGAGCCACTGTCCTGCAGAGTTTAGGTCCCGCCCTGCTCCGACACACCTACTTGTACTTTTAAAGCAAAGACCTGGTTCGCATGTGTGTTTGATTATGGCTGGAGCTAAACTCTGGAGGAAGGTGTTCCTCCTGGATTGGAGTTAGCTGTGATAGAAATACAGAATTATTTTCAAATACAGGATGAAGTGAGGTCTTTTGAAAAGCTCTCTATTATGGCATTGTTCCACCTCTGGCTTCTACGTTACTCTAGGAAAATGAACGCACAAAGGACCTGATCATAGAGCAGAAGTTCCACCGCACCATTATTGGGCAGAAAGGAGAGAAGATTCGGGAAGTGAGAGACAAGTTCCCCGAGGTGCTTGCCGCTTCATTTTGTCAGTGTGTTATAAATTGTGAAGTTTTAGATGACCTTAACTCTTGCTTGTTAAGGTCATCTAAAGTCTAAGGTCTAATATGTCATTGCTTGTTTTTATATTGCATTAAATGGTAGATTTCATACAGATTTGAATTAAACCTTTGGTTTTATTTTGCAGGTCATTATCATCTTTCCAGACCAGCAACAGAAGAGCGACATAGTGCAGCTCCGCGGGCCCAAAAACGAAGTCGAGAAATGTGCAAAGTTTTTACAGAAACTCATCGCTGAGCTGGTACCTGGAATAATTTCCTCCTGTTTCCTTCCTGCTTACAGAAATAACCGGCTTAGTGACTAATACAAGATCGCAAATAAATAATTACCTGCTCAAGACAGCTATGAAATTACTTTTCCTGCAGCTTATGGTCCCTTTGCTTGGTTTTTTCCCCCAAAGAAATGTTTCTGTTTTAAAGAACAATGTTGACAAAGTGTGTGTTCTCTTTGTCGCTGAGTTTCAGTGTTTAATTACATTTTTATCCTTTTATCAGATAGAGACCAGCTTCTCAATATCAGTACCTATCCACAAACAGTTTCACAAAAACATCATCGGCAAAGGAGGTGCCAACATCAAGAAGGTGCAGAGAAATAATGAACCGTGTTGTTTTTACAAAGCTCATTGTGTCTGGGTCTTTTAACATCCGGTAGAGCTGTTGGTGGTAGGGAGATGATGGGAGATCTTCCCCATGTTTTTCTGTATAGATACGCGAGGAGACCAACACAAAGATCGATCTCCCGACAGAAAACAGCAACTCTGAGATGATTGTGATCACGGGGAAGAAGAGCAACTGTGAAGCTGCACGAAGCAGAATCCTCGCCATAGAGAAAGACCTGGTGAGAAAATGCTGGAGAAGTTCTTCTCTGCGTTCCTCTCCTTTCTTCTCACTTATGATCTTGCTTGATCTTCCCAGGCCAGCCTCAAGGAGACAGAGGTGTACATCCCAGCCAAGCTGCATAACTCACTCATTGGATCGAAGGGCAGTCTGGTGCGCTCGGTGATGGAAGAGTGCGGCGGTGTCCACATCCACTTTCCTGCCGAGGGTTCGGGGTTGGACAAGGTCACCATCCGTGGACCTGCAGAAGAAGTAGAGAGGGCCAAGAAACAGCTGCTGCAGCTGGCAGAGGAGAAGGTAACTACTGAGGTGAAGTTGTGAGGAGCCCCAAACAACCCCCCCCTAGATTTTCAGCCAATCCAGGGACCCGTTACTTTGGAGATAAATTAAAATCGAGATAAAATATAGAAATAGTTATTATTATATTAATTTTTACTTATCTAATCTATGTGAGACATTCATCTGTTCTCCCACCAGCAAGTCAACAACTTCTCAGTGGAGCTTCAGGCCAAAGCTGAGTACCACAAGTTCCTGATAGGACGAGGAGGAGCCAACATCCGTCGTGTGCGAGATCGAACCGGAGCACGGATCATCTTCCCCTCGCCGGACGAGCCAGAGCAAGAGCACATTACCATAACGGGTAAAGAGGAGGCGGTACGGCTCGCCCAGAAAGAGCTGGAGATCCTCATCAAAAATCTGGTACGGCAGAAGAACGAGCTGTTTGTTTGAAAATGGCACTGATGGATTGAATCATTTACTGCTTATTTATTTATGTTGTTTTTTTCCCTCTGTATCTGTTCTTGGTAATGATGTCATCGGTGTCAGGATGATGTCATTGAGGACACTATGGTCATTGACCCCCGGCATCACCGCCACTTCGTCTGTCGCCGAGGGCAGGTGCTAAAAGAACTGGCGGAGGAGTACGGAGGCGTGGCCGTTAGCTTTCCGCGCACCGGATCACACAGTGACAGCATCACTCTCAAAGGACCCAGAGAGTGTGTTGACACTGCTAAGAAACGCATTGAGGAGATTGTTCGAGATCTGGTGAGTTTCAAAAACCTGGCCCATGGTATCTAGCCAAACCTTGTCCCCTTGTATCGACCAGAGATAGTTTAGCCACCTTGTCTTGTGTCAGACAGTGGCAGTTGACTTTGTCTCAAGAATAGGATGTATTAAAGCCTAACTGTAAAGGGAATTTCAAAGAAGAGACTGTCTGACACAAACATTTGCCACTCACTGATTGTTCAACTGTTGTGTCACCAGGAGTCACAGGTGAGCGTGGAGGTGGTGATTCCCCAGAGGTACCACAGGGCCATCATGGGACCCAAAGGCTGCAGGATACAGCAGATAACACGGGAACATGAAGTCCAGATCAAATTTCCAGACAGAGATGAATCAGCAGGTCTCTTCCCTACACTCTCAGACGCTTTATTGTTCTATTTATCTGTGACATCGGAAGTTTTATAAACTTCACCGTTTGTTCTCTACTGTGGCTGGCAGCTCAGGAACCTGCGTCCCAGGAGAACGGGGACACCGACCTCATCCCTCGGAAGTGTGACATCATTGCGGTGACAGGTCAGCCGGAAAAGTGTGAGCTGGCACAGGCAGCTTTGCTCGTAAGGAATCTGCTCGCATGTCTCTGGCTGGCTGCTCTGTCCTAATATAGAACTGTGGGTTTGTTATTATTGTCTTGTTCTTTCCTCTTCCTGTTACACTGAAGGCTTTGGTTCCCGTGACGATTGATGTGGAGGTTTCCTACGACCTTCACCGTTACATTATAGGACCGAAAGGAAGTGGAATCAGGAAAATGATGGAGAACTATGAGGTAGAGAGACTTCCAAAATACTATAACAATTTTATGTTTTGCAAATTCCCTTGCAACTTTGGTATTCAAACGGTCAAAAGTAATTAGTTACTTTTAGTTGTAACTTTTAGAGAAAACATTAGTTGAACAAATTTGTTATAGAAAATGTCACTCAAATCCAGTATGGTTGTTTTCTTCCGTGGAACACAGCCGGAGATGTTTAGTAGAATCTTCAAGCTGCTGTTGTAATTTCTTGGTGAATTAACCGTAAAGTGTTAATAAGCTTCTAATAAGCTCGTCTGTGTTGTGTTATGACAGGTGAATATTTGGGTTCCTCAGCCTGATCAACAGTCAGATATCATAAAGATCACAGGCCAGGTGGATAGTGTGGAGCGGGCCAGACACGGGCTGCTGGAGAGAGTCAAAGAGCTGCAGGCAGAACAGGAAGATCGGGTGATATATCTGCTCAACACACACACCGCCGTGCGCAGTAGTAACATTTTACAGCTGTGTTATTTTAAAGTGAATTGGTTTCAATAATAAATCTATTTGTTTGTAGGCCTTACGAAGCTTTAAGGTGACCCTGTCTGTAGACCCCAAATATCACCCCAAAATAATAGGCCGCAAGGGAGTCGTCATCTCCCAGATCCGCAAAGACTACGACGTCAACGTGCAGTTCCCCGACAAGAGCGACGAGCAGCAGGTCTGTATGCGCCAGTAATACTGTTGTGTTCTGAGGGCGGGAGTTGTCACTAAGACATTTCCTCATTCTGTCACCCTTGACCGGTTCTTCTCCCAGTTTCTACTCATGCCTGTCACTTCTCTTCCTCCAGGATGTCATAGTGGTTTCTGGGTACGAGAGGAACGCTAATGAGGCCAGGGTGGCCATAGAGCAGCTGGTGGCGGCGCTGCAGGAAATGGTGAGCGAGGACATCCGGTTGGACCGGCGGGTCCACGCTCGCATCATCGGAGCCCGTGGCAAGGCCATCCGGAAAGTCATGGAGGAGTTCAAAGTAAGAGCGGTTTTTACTAGCTAGTTTAAGCTTTTAATGCTGTATGCAGATTGATAAAAACAACCAGCTGAATTAGCTAATCACCTTAAAACTACAGACCTGTTTTCCTGTTAAATCGTGATGTTCAGTATAAAGCCTATTGCTGGATCTCATATATGACCAGAGATGCCTTATTAATTCCTTTTCTGATTCCAGGTTGATATACGGTTTCCTCAGCCAGGTTCTGAAGATCCAAACAAGGTTACCGTCACAGGTCTCCCAGAGAATGTTGATAATGCCGTTGACCATCTGCTCAACCTGGAGGAAGAATATGTGAGTGCAGAATTCACTTTTCTGGATGGATCTATTATCTGCTGGTTTGTGTATCTCGTTGGGCTTTCTTTCAAACTTATTCCTTCTCTCTTTTAGATGTTGAACGTCACAGAGACGGAGACTATGGCAGCTTATATGAAGCCTCCGTCTAAGGTGATGGGGCCAGGAGGGAGTGATGATGACGATAAAGCCCTGGCTAAAGGCTTCGTTGTGCGGGACGCCCCCTGGAACGCACAGGGGAACAAGGTCAGTGTAGAAGATCTACTAACCATGGAGAACTTACCACTGTGAATTACAAATCGGCTTTACAAAGTGCACATAAAAAGCACCAGAGCTAAAAACATCACAATACCAATATCAGATCAAATTTAAATGAATTGGTTGATCGTTGGACCTTTTTCCTTTGTGACTTCCAGGCACCAGACATGAGCAGTGCAGAAGAGTTCCCTACATTCGGATCTGGAATAGCACCAAAACAGACATCCGCTTGGGGCCCAAAAAATGCTAAATGAATGGAACTTTATGGACTTGATCTCCCTCCGGATCTCCTTCACTTGTACTTGAGGACAAACATGAACATCTCCTAGTTCTTGCTGTGGTTCTTTCTCAGTGTCCACAGATGGTCACTTTAGTTCCAGTTGTGCCCGTCTTGTTTAAAGGAAATCCCAAAAACTGAACCTCAAGTAGCAGTTAGTGCCCTCATCTATCTGTTGCTTTGTAAACGGTCAATGTGAGGACAGGTGAGTGATCAGGTGACCGGGTCTAGGCACTGGAGGATGAGGTAGATTGAGGTAGATGTTTCTTATTTCTTGAACCGTTTATGGCGAGAAAACCGCTAGTTCACTGTGTATGAGCTTATTTTTAAATCCTTGATAGTTTTTAATGTTTTTGTCTCCGTTTGTGATCCAACTGAGCACACTTATTCTTCGGCAGCAGAGTTGGGTCATTTAACTTCAATATGTACTGTAAAAGAGATACAACCACAGATTTAATGCACTTACTAAACTCCCTATGGAGTGCCCCAATACTGAAAGCTAATCTGTACTGATCTTGTGTTTATATTCTTTTCTATTTATTAGTGTATTTATATGGCAATGTTATTTATTGATTCTGTTGAATGACCGTTAACGTTTTTGGGTATTATTTTGCAATATGCTTGTTTTTTGTGATTTAGGAAGTTGTTATTCCCGTGGTCCAGTCGCAGCTTTTCGATCAACAAGATCTTTATGTGCGTGTGTTTTCTGTTGATAGAACTCGCAGGTTTTTTTTTACCTTACCTTAATGTCTGAAGTTCATCAAAAGTGCAGGAAGGTTTGTGGTTACATCTTACTTACTAAAACCAGCATAAGGAGACAGAATTTCAACAGGGAAAATTTCCACGTGACTTTCCATAACTGAAATGTTTTCTCCATGTTCATAATTGTCATTTAATACATGGCACATGTTAGGAAAATCCCCAGAAATGTAGCATGAGGCTGAACATTTTTAAGTGTTTTAAACATGAATGAACATTTCGATTCTTATGAACCGATGTCTTGATGGAAACAAGCCTGGTGTGAGATCGTCATGTGTTAATGTAACAATATAAGCTTTCCTGATTAACACAAATGACAGGAAAATGTTTGTCATTTACGCAAATTGCTGGTTCTCAATTTGCAAACCTTTTCTTAAATTTTGACATCTCTTGACTAATCGAACATCACTTCTTATACTTCACTAGAGTCGAGTCCTGTGAATTGAGTTACTGTGTGAATGGATATGTGTGTACATGAGTGAGGAACCATTAAACACAGAAACACTCTCGGCCTTAAGATGTAATTGCCATAGCATATTTTTACCGAGATTTGATGACATTAATATGCAACGCTGCAATAACATGTCAGTGGCTTTCCTATTCCAAATAAAAAAACATAATTCAGATGAAAATGCTTCTTTCTTTCTGATTTGAAACAAAATGTTGATGTCCGTTTGAGGTGAAAGTCAGCTCAGCTGAAGAAAAACAAAAGCAGAACATCAGTTTAAACATTTTAATAAATATCTTATTAATTCGAGGAGTATGAGCGAGTCTCACAAAACCTGTTGAATACAAGCCTTGTTTACATTGTACCCGCATTTCAAAAGAACGAAAATATTTAGCGTAAAGAAACGAAAGCCCGTCTTGGAAACGTTGATTATATTGCATATTTTTTCCGTTACGGTAATGAGAATTTTTGTGGAAGGGTGTTTGTGTCATTAACACTTTGCGTTATGTATTCTCTGTATAATTCGGTCGTGTTCTATACTGTCTTTATTTGATTAATCCACACACGTATTAAAAGACGACTCGGACAGATGTGTGTTGTGCATAACTGTCTCTTGTTTTTGGATTTTTATTTTCTTACAAACCAGGAAGGTAATGTTAGTGTTATGTAATGTACAAGACGACATGAAGACATAAAAATAACACAAACATAAACAAATAATACAAATGACTGAAAAAGCAGCAACGGGCCAAACACGAGCCCCTGTGATTTCACATTTTATGATTTACATTGCGAGCGGTCGTTTCGATATCACCCTTGGCATCAGCAGGACTGCTAATGCAAAATGAGTGTCACCTTGGCAACAAAAGAATTAAAAGAAAACCCAAATTAATGGACAGATATGCCTTCAGCGAGCGAGGGG
>JAZGTJ010006660.1:0-11054 GCA_036877575.1 Botia almorhae | reverse complement strand
CGATTTTGTTTTCTAGCAGGGGCTTAAATTTGTGCAATCTTACTAATAAGAGAATACAAAACAATGGCAACATGTCTAGCATTGAGTAAACAATATTAAAAGCAAATCACACTCCCAGTGTAAACACCGATCTTGGGGCCAGGTATTAGAGTGGACTTCATTTCCCACAATTCCTCACGAGACCACAGGCACATCAGCAGGAGAGCCGATTAAACAGTCCAGTTTAGTTTCGGTTCGGTTCTTTCACCTGCCACATCGTTCATTTTACAAACATTCCTGGTTCTTCCACTAAAGACTGTAAACAATGGGCTCGCTTCAGAATACCAGCATATGTAGTTTGTAACAGAGGATAGAGACGCAACCCAATGTAAACAACATCTAAACAGTGAGTTTTAACATAAAACATCAGTCATAAGTGACAGTGCGCGAGCCTCTTCAACATAAAGATAAGAAGGATTTGTATTTAGCCATTAGATGGACACACGTCACAAATACATCTAAGCTTAATGGATTATCTTCTGCAGGTCTTGTTAGAGCACGACTGAATGGAGGACCAAATCATTACATTTGTATGTATAAATGCACTTAAACGGAATCTTCTGTTGCTGTTAATTTCACGCAGGATTAATCCGCAGGGGTCTAACGAATCAGGTAAATCTTAAAGGTACAGCGCACCCAAAAATGAAAATTCACAGACCTGGGACATAAACGAATGATGTTGCGGGATGTTCGAGTGTCTTTCCTCCGTGCAATGAGTAAATGTTAAGTGGTGACCACAGCAGTCCCCGTTTGCTTTCATTATATAAAACAAAAACAACAGCTTTCACAAAAGATTAAATGTCGGATACAGGCACAGATGCACATGAGGATGAGTAAAATGAATTTTCAATTTTGGGTGGCCTGTTCCTTTAAGAAGATAATAATCCACAGAAGGTACGTTTATATCTTCGTATTCACGGTCAACGTTAAAAATCCTTCTATCCATTATACATCTTACCTTCCTGTCGTTATTTACTGTAGCTGTTTTAATGAATTGTTTTGCGTGTTGTCTAAAACACTATATTTACTCTCGCGTCACATCTGAATTAATACACAGCTGTAATGAGAACAAAATATAGAGCAGAATCTGTAACGCATGTGTGACAGACAAAGCGATAAAATAAACAACAACAGTCTCTTCCTGACTGGAGTTTTTTTTTGCATCTGCGTCATTTGTGAGTTTATTGACGTTGTGGTTTCATTTTATCTTCGAAATTTGTCCGTTGCAAATGTTAAGAAAAAAGAATACAAATCCAGAGAATAGGTGGTTTGTGTTTGTTTAGTCCAGTCAGTTTCTGTCGAAAGGGAGGTTTCTGTCTCCAAGCAAAAACAGAGGAGGTGATACATATATTTAAAGATGAGGAGACAGCAAAAAAAGGGGAGAAAATTAATTGAGAGCCCGCTGAGTGAATTTAACGAGAAAGACTAAAAAATTCGTCCACCAGTGTCCAAAACATAAAGTGCAGGCAGTGTTTTGTCTCTGGGGATTATCATCGCCCTCCTTCAAAACCAAAAGTATGAAACATGCAGAGGTGTGTGAGCCTGGGAAGCAAAATAACGCTAAATCCTCAACGCCCAAAAGTCAGAAGGGCTGCGTTAAAATTTGGTTGATACTGAAGTGAGTTCAGGGGGGGAAGATTCTCCTTCTTTCTACTCCACCCGTATGAGGAGGCCATAGAGAAGCGTGCCTCCTTTCTCCTTGGTGATCCATTCGATCTCCGCGTTGCTGAATCGAGGGTCCAGGGGCTCGCTGATTCCCAGCGATGATGGACCCGCTTTGTAGGAGCCCGGCCGCACGCAAACCTGGAAGCCCACCTGCGCCTGGTGACAGCGGAGGGAACGTGGGTCTCGAAATCTAAACAGAAAAACAAACAGCGTATAAGGAACGTTGGCTCTTATCCACTCTCCGGTCCTTTTTTCTGCCGGTAACTTACTGAACTTTAGGGGCAAAGGCCTCCAGGCCGGAGTAGCGCATGGTTGGGGAAAGCTGCACGCGGGGGATCTCTCGCTCTGGTGCGCTGTTCTCCTCTGGCTCCTCGTAGCTGCCGTGACCCTCCGTCTTCAGCGGGGACGAAGAAAAAATGGAGGACGATTCTGCTCATGGGAAAACGACAATCTCTTTACCTGACGCACAAACGCACTCGCGATACATTGTTGTTTATAGAGCTGTATGTCCAGATGCTAACCTGACAGGAGTTGGTTGTGGTCCAGGACGCGTCTGAGGGAGCCGACACTGGTGCCGTGGTACGCAATGTGCCACTTTTTAAAGGCGTTGGTCACTTCACAGTGGGTCTTGATGCTGTTGAAATACAGACGAAATCTACTTGTAGGTAAAAACTTAACACTGCTAATAATCAACGTGCACCTTCTAAAAGTGACTGACCGGAGGGCAAAACGGCACCAGCCGAATGGCAGGGCGTAGTCTTTGGGAGGCTCCCCTCGCTTGTAATAGGCCTCGTCGCCACGTAGTTTGTGACAGGACTCACAGTAGCACAGATTGTATTTCACATCTTCATTAAAGTAACCATCTGACAGAGACAATTGAGAGAGCAAGACCTTCAGCTGGACCCTCAATACACCGGTCATTTTTAAGACACTGAAGTATTAAACCTACATGGTTTTCTGCATGTTTGTTTTTTACTATTTTGTCTAACTTTATTTTGAATCATCGCTGTGATTTCTGATGGTAAATTTGTAGTGAGTGTAGTGTGTACTGCATGCGTACCAGGCAGTGTGAGCAGGTCTTTGAATCTGGAGCAGAGCGCCTGATACTCGCACGTCTTGTTTGGATTCACCTCAGGAGGCGGCGTCCAGCACACGCTCTCTTTGATACCTGCCGCAAACGTACACAACACGTGTGACTAAACCAGAGTCCGAGCGAAGCGATTGAGACACCGAAACTCTTGTGTTCCTGTGGCTCAATTGTTAGAGCACTGCGTTAGCAGCTCAAAAGCTTGTGGGTTCGATTCTCAGGGAACACACAATGATAAAATGTATATCTAAAAATGCACTGTAAGTCGCTTTGGATAAATGCGTCTGTCAAATGAATACATTTACACATAAATGTAACGTTAAAAACCGCCTCACCATCCACCATATCGGCCTTCTCCATGTCGCCTCGACAACGCATGTCCCCTCTCTCTCCGCCAACCACAGGTATGTTGTTTGTCACTATAGTGACCTATGAATCAACAAGAGACCCCCAGTTAAAATTTCATATATAGACGCTACAATAAAACCCCAAATCAGTCAATGACCCGCTCTCATTGTAGACATGTTATATTACAATTGACTGCACTGACCTGTTCACACTGGCCATACAGGTCAATGATTGGATAACAGGGGCTGGGAATGTCCTGGGCTGCCACGCCTTGATCCATGCCGTTAACAAACAGGTGAAGACAACCACTGCTGTCCACCAACAGCCCCAGAACTGTCCCCTCAGGACAGGTGTCCAGGTTGGGACCATAGTTCTCACAAATCTGAGGACATAAAGAGGAGAGAATGAGGTTAAGCACAAACACAAATATTGTAAATACAAAGATATGATGTAAATGTGAAGGTGAGAAAGGATAATCTAAACCAAGGAAAGGAAGTGATGTCACCTTTAGTGAGTTGTGGAAAACAGAGTCTCGCTGCAAAAGCCAGACTGAGCGTTTAAGGCAGCAGGCCGTGGAGGGGAAGTTGAGGCGGTCTGGCGAGTGACCGATTACACCCAGCGACAGAGAGGACGTCCATGATGGATTCAAACGGTCTACCTGAAACTAAGGCGGAAGAGGTGGACAAATCAGCATCACACAAATACACACACTCTCTATTTCTCTCTCGCACACACACCTGGAAGAGTTGTTGGCGGGGCAAAGCTTGCGCTGTCACCAACAGTCCCTGGTTGTAGCTGGACACCCGGGCGGCAGTCAGGTTCTGATTGGACAGCTGGATATTCTTCCCATGATTCTCCAAAAACGTCATGACCGTGGGCACCAACGGAGGTTCGTTCTCGCACTGCGAGTTAAACACAAGCGGAAACTGAGTTTCATATCCATATACAACCCATGAAATGGGTTCAGCCCATACAGCTGTGACCACACCTCTCTGACAGGAGTGTTGTCTTCCTCTCCCTCGCTGCAGCTGTCGGACGAGAGCGAGGGAGCCTTCACGCTCTCCGAGTCCTCCACCAGTGTGGAGCTGACGATGGAAACGGCCGTCACCTTTCCATACAGATCCAAAACTGCATACACATTCTGAAACATTGGATATCACGTTAGCAAAGCACGATGTACAGTCAAGGTTACATTACTGACCAATCACACAGAGTGATTTATTACAGTCATTATAACAGGTGATTTATAAACAGGTTTATTTTGTCATAACATTTAAACCGGTTGAATGTACATGAACGTGAAATATTGTTTTTTATTGAGTTGAAATCATTTTATCTTAAAACCTAAAACATATCTTTTAACTTTCACTGAAAGATACGTGCACATGGCAATGGTTTACAATGACAACCATTTTATTCTTTTAATAAAAGTTGCATGTGCATATTTTTTAAGCGCACAAATGTGTTTTCTTCGGTATTATGCGGTCCAAGCCTTCGCTAATAAAACAGTCCATTATGACATACAACAGCATACAAACAATACAACCATTTGCGAGTGATAAGAGACACATGATGGTAATATCAGTATATTAAATACCTTCGCCACTGCAGTGGCTGCCGGTCCCATGTCTTCTCCATCAATAAGGATGTGCATGGTATCATCACTGCATCTCTTGACCCCAATGCGATTTCCCACCTGCGTTACAATAAAGAAGGAACATGGCAGCTGTTCATAGTAGATCCAAACACTGCTCTTCAATACTAGTACTGAAGAGCAGTGTACTGAATTAGCTCTTCAATACTAATTCAGTACACGGGTAGTAAGTAACCTTACCTCATTTTAAAACATCTACTATAATTTTACTATAATAAACAAATAAATCCATTCTGTAACATTACACACATTTTCTCCCAAAATAAGCGCATAAAATGTGAAAAAGCGAGAAGACTATGGTTGTGTCCACTAAAATGTTTCTGCTCCCAAAAAATACGCTAGCCGAGTAAAAAAACGCTGGTGGACACACAGCCTACCAGACTCTCTCTCTCTCTGTCTGTCTCTCACCGTGAGCCGGTCCAGAGAACAGCCGTAGTTCTGCTTCTGCAGCACTCCGTTGCGTCTGACCTCAGAGCCGGCGAGGACCCAGGTGACCTTTGACCTGAGCTGGGTAAGGGAAGGCGAGAGGCCGCTGAGGGGGCAGGACGGTAGGTCTGGAGGCTGCAGGGTGGTCAAACCCACATGGAGTGATCCTGACCATCTCTCATCGACCTTGTTAATCTTCACCTAGAGAAACATTAGCGCTTATTAAGGTCAAATCTGAACGAAACACTGGAATCACGCAATGAAATCGAAGCACGTTCCATGTCTTACCTCGAACACCTCGTCTGTTTTAAGCTCCTTGGCACTGAAGACAATCCCATGGGCATATCCTCCCACTCTCAATGCTTGGCAACCATCTCCTAATAATACCACGTTCTTGCCATGTTTACTGTGCAGGCGATGAGCAACCCCGGCCACTAGGGGGTGACAAAGAGAAGAACACAAGAACAGGACTAGTGAATGAACAAAATACTCAGTACACAACAGAAAAGTGAGCACTCAGTGTACTCGGTACACAATCCGTAAACGCAAGTTATGGATTTCAGCTTTAATCTACATTTCTGTCTCAACCAGCCATGAAAAGATCAAGCAATAAAACTAAATGTAGCCCCACCACACTATAAACTCTAAAACGCTATAAATTGATTATCTCACTGAAGTATCGCGGCTAATGAACATTAACAGTCAAACACAGAAAAAATCAGATGGATCATGACGATTCAGACATCGTACGTTAAATTCTGCAACAGGACCAAAATGTCAAGCCTGGAAAAACCTCAAAAAAGTGTTTTTAAAATACAAGGTGTGTGTTCTTATTTTTACGCCCTGTGGGTGACGCCCTATTTCTACGTTGGTCGACAGACAAAATGCTTCTCACTGAAATCTGGTCGCCTTACGGTTGGTTAGGATGATGTAATTCATCCTCAATGTAAACATATGCGATACCTGGTGACTGTATAGGGAAGCTCTTCTCGGTGATGTTGCTGGTACACAGACTGTTATCTAGCGGGCCGGATAAACTTGTAATTGACACTTGCACACACTGACCGTACAGATCGATCACAGCATACACTTCTGAAACAGAAACGAGAAGAAACATTTCATGATAACTGCTCACTACCAGTGCTGGATAAAGGTGGGTCAACTGGTTCCATTGACTGTTACCTGATGGTAACCCAGTACAAGCTACCCCCTGATCAACCCCATTGATGAAGTAATGCAGGTCTCCGGATGCCATTCGCATCATTCCGATTCTAGAACCCGTGGTCAGGGAATCCAGGTCACAGCCGTAGTTGTTCCTCATGGTGTTCCCGTCCTGCATGATCGCCGTGCCACTACAGAAGAGGAAGCAGAACAACATTCGTAAATACACTATTGCTTTGATCCAATTTATTTGTGTGTTCTCCGGAATCGAACCCGCGACCTTGATGCGTTAGCAAACCAGCTCTGTGAGTTGAGCTACAGGAACCCAAAACTCACCTCAGCATCCATGTGTCATAGTCAATGTCAGTCATTGTATTAGGAAACTCCAGTTCCTCTGGCCGAATCGCTGTCACACCTGTACACAAACACAAACCATGTCAGTTTAATGTTAAACTGCTGAGGTGAAGCAAGAAATCACGAACCCAGGAACCCTGTCAGCATTAATATTAATATTACACAGCTAGCAGATAGCCAGCTCATATAACCAGCCCATATCCTCTCCTATAAGGGCCTTACATTACACTGTAGGTTATTTTCTATTCATTCATGTGTTTTGTGGGATTAAAACCCAACCTGCTTCTATTGAGCCTGACCAGCGATCGACCATCTTCTGAATTGTGATCTCAAAGAGCTCGCCCTCTCGAAGGCACCTGCTCACAGAGTGACACACACAAACATAAAATATTCATGTAACGGATGACTGTTGCGTCTGGCTGAGATCAGATTGCACTTAAGAGTTCACAGTAAAACAAAAGTAACCTGTTTGAAATGACGATGGCGTCATTAAACTCGCTGCGGCAGTTTTGCCTGAGCGCCGTTCGGCCGCCGTTAGTAATGACCGCATTCGTGCCGTGCAGCTGATGAAAGCGCAGGTCGCCGGCAGCGGTGGCGCCGGAGATTGAACACGGGCTCCCAGGGGACATGGCAGTGGGGCCCTCGGAACTGTCGTCAGGCAAGGGAGGAAGATCGGCTAAAGACAGAGAAAGAAACACAACCAAACCTTGAACTGACACTGGACATCATGTTTAATCAAATGAGGCTCTTTCCCAACCGCCTCTCTCTCTCACCCATATCATCCATGATGGTAGCCTGGGCAGCTTGTCCGTACAGGTCCACCACTGCATACACGCTGGACGGCACGTTCCAGGCCGCGGGGCCCTGAGGGACTCCGTTCACGAAAAAATGCAAACTCCCATCCTCCTTACGGACAACTCCAACTGTGTCTCCAGCCTGTGAGGGCAAAACAACGCGCGAAAATCAACAAAATCTAAAAACACTCTAGCACAGCAGATTAAGAGTACGTTTCCTCTCTTTAAAAACTATTGATATGACAAGAAAAACAGAAATTTAACTCATTATTTACTGATAATCATCTATCGTGCCTAAGTTTGGAAAAACCTCAGAAATGGTGCATGGACACTTCTGTGCTCCACAACATACGTTTAGAACAACATGCCGAAATTTTAAGTTGAACTAATCCATTAAGAAGTTAACAGCTGTACTGGTCTTAAAACTCACTTTCAGGCGGTCCAAGTTGTGCCCATATTCATCTAGAATTGTAGTTCCATTGTGCATAACACCATTTCCTGTCATCATCCAGGTTCCTATGGCGATAACAATGATTCGTTACTGCGAACCCTCAGACATTATACATTTCACGCTATGACTTTGACTTTGACTTTGAACGTTTAAATCGGTCAGTTATTGTGCTTTCATTTCAAACTGTGGTAGAGTTTAAACAATTACCTGAACGCAGGTTGGTCATGGTTGACGGCAGCTGAAGGTAGGTGGGGTTATGAGTCGTCACGCCGATCTCTATGGAGCCCGCCCATTTGTCCACCATTTTGTCAATACGCACCTGGAAAACCTCATTGGAATGCAACGGACGGTTGCTAAGCACAACACCGTGGTTAAAATCATCCGTTGCGCTGCAGATGAAAAAAGTAACAGTGTATTGAACCGCATTGAATCAATCTCTTAAAGGCTGGTCATGTGATCTCGTTACAGTGCAAATGTCATCATAACGCCTATATTTTCAGTCAGTTAAAAATCAAGTCATAAACTTACTGAGGTCGTAAAGCAGTCCGACCTTCACCGATGATCGCGGCCTTCTGTCCACAGTTAGAATGGAAAAGCAGGCGATCTGGGGTATCAGGTTCAGGGGTCACAGAGAGAGCGCCCCGAGGTCGGCCCACGTCGGGCGACAGCGCCCTCATGATGGCATTATTGCGCCGTAAGCGGTCGCTGTGGTTATGGTTATGGACGATGGTGACTTTAACCGCCATGCCATAGAGATCCACCACTCCGTACACTACACCCGGCGTCTGATTGGCTGCAACACCTATGACATCATTCATAATCATCTGGTGAAAGTGCATTAGAAAACAGTCACCAGCAAACACGTTATAACAGATAAGCGCATGGCCACACAAACAGTAAACAGGCAGCAGACCTAGCGAAGATCTAGGACAAGCGAAGATCTGACCTTGATCAATGCCGTTAATGTAGAAGTGCAGAGCGCCACTGGCTTTCCTCATCAGACCTATGTGATCTCCTTCCTGTGAAACAACAGGAAGTGACAACACAAGACAGTGTGTATAAATAAATAAGGGACATCCTTGAGTATTAGATTGCAGGAGATAATCGCAGGACTCCCGGATCCAGCTCACCTGCAGCTCATCCAGACTGAATTCACAGTATTCCCGACGGGTCCCTTTCCCGTTGGTTAAAATCCCACATCCACTCATCATGATTGTGCCTTTGGACACAAAAAAAACAATGAAGACCATGATTTTTCCTTTTGTGCTTTTCACCATTTCAAAACTTAGCTTGAGTGCGTGCTGTCATTAAACCACAAGAACAAGCAAAATCCAAAAGAAATTTGTGCTTAATCTTTCCATTCAAATCTTACATTTGTTTTCACATAAGGACCTTTGAACCCTACTGTACGTACTGTACATTACAAATATACCAAAATAAGACATACCAGAATGTGCCCGAATAATAATGAACGTACCGGAACGTAAATTTGTCATTGTCGCAGGATAGTCGAGATTATTCGGGTTGTGGGTTGTCACTCCAATCTCAATAGAACCAGACCATTTGTCCACCAGTTTGTCAATACGAATCTGAAAGCATTATAAGCATTATAACTGTAGGCTGTATTTAAGGCGTTCACAATTCTTCTAAAAAGTAAAAAAAAGTCTAACAATGTCTGCTGTCATAGTTACAATGAAACGCCACACACCTCAAACATTTCATTGTGTTTAAGTGGTCGGTTGGTCATGACGACTCCGTTGTTAAACTCGTCCAGTGGTCTCCTCCTCTCTGCCGTCTTATTATTGTTGCTTAGTTTGATCAGCGTACCGCACTTCTCGTGGAACAGCAGCGCGTCATTGGTTGTCATGCTGCCAGCGGACACGCCCAGCCCTGCCATTCCACCGGAGTTTCCTGCTGGGCTGCTACTGCTGCTGCTACCGCCCACACCCGTGGCTCCGCCTCCAATGCCGCTGTCACTTCCTGTTCCTCTGCCTCCGCCGCTACTTCCTGTGCCACCCCTCGAGGAGTCAGAGCTCCCTCCTCCCCCTCCCACCCCCACGTCCTCTCCACCCTCGCCCTCTGATCGATACAGAGAGACGATGGCATTGTTGAACACATCGAATAACTGGTGCTCGGTCAAAACTGAGGAAAACAGTAAAAGATAAAGTGACTCACTAAAAACATAACAGATTAATAATAATCACTGTCTAGGGTTGTCACGGTACCATTAATACAGCATTTAACTAACTAAATAGCCAAACGTCTTAAGGGCTTTAAGTTTTTCACATAATTATTCAAACTAATATATTAGGGTTTATCTGTCACGTTACCACTGTCAGGCTCAAAGCTGTTGGGAAATTTGTCTGGTCGACTGTGCATCCTAGAGGCCTCGGGCACTTAAAAGTAAACACAGTGAGCAACTTTAGGTTAAGACACTCTTCATTACTGTTATTACAATGACTAGTGAACTAGTTTTACCTTCTTCTGCTGATCCATTTGTCCCAGTTGTCGATACACCAGTTGCAGACAGCACAACAGCTCCATCCCTGTCGTCGTGACTACGACAGGCATCTGCCATTATGGGCACCGCTTGGGTCGACACCACCTCCTCCTCCACCTCCTCATCTTCTTCCCCGTCCATTTCAGTTGGGGGTTCACAGCTCACCACAGTCACCTGGGTACACTTCCCATAGAGGTCCACGACGGCCCACAAGCGTGAAGGAAGTCCGCTGGCCGCAGTACCGCAGTCTTGCCCGTTTACCCAAAGATGCAGCTCCCCCTTCCCATTGCGCTGGATTCCCACACGATCCCCCTCCACCAGCTGGTCCAGATCCCGTCCGTATTCCTCCAGGACTGAGCGGCCGTCCTTCAGCACAGAGCAGCCCGACACGATCCACGAGCCCCCCTTTAGCCCTGTGGCGCTGCTGGGAAATTCCAGACCGGCTGGGTCCAGCGCAGTCACACCAATCTCTATAGAACCGCTCCACGAGTTTACCTGCACCAGAGCAAATCCGATGTAGTTGTTTGCTTTTCATAATTAATAAAGCATTAGCAATATACATCTTTATTTCGATT
>JAZGTJ010006659.1:0-24434 GCA_036877575.1 Botia almorhae | reverse complement strand
GCTGATCATGTACAAATATATATAGATAAAATAGATAGAAAAAAATATATAGAAAAGCTGGAAGTTTTCATTAAAAACCATTTTTACATAAAAATATATACAATTAAAAACCGTCACTGCATTGATCGTTAAAATGAAATTCAAACAACAAAACATTTGAATGTGTTAAAGCATTGAAGATCTTTTCATATTTTTAAACTGGTATGGTTTTGAGCACACAATATTGTGCAGTAGGGCCAGTCACATCTACATCACCTTCCCTAAATATGTATATGAATATTATATAACTTACATTAATCACACAATATATCACTTGGTAATAGTACTAATAGCAATAACAGCATTTACATAAGACTGAAATTCTCACGTCCCAATAACCATTCTTTAATGAACGGGTTAGCTTACAGAATATTTGTCAACAACTTGTAAACACGTCACACTACTGCCAGTTTAAAACACACCACAGTTCTCTCGCCATTACAGCGGCCTTTAGCCCCCTTTTAATCCCAATTCACATGTAACAAAATATAAACAAGAATGTTAAAAAAAACATTAGGATTCTCTCAGCAAAGGTCATGAAATATAATCAGAAAGCATTTCAGAAAGCGACTCTTTAATGCTGAAAAGCAGTTGTCACAAACGAGACACTCTGCACATGCAACACCTCACAATGCGAAAAGAGGGCGCTGTCGACTTATTACACTCTCCACGCCTTTGACTTAAAACGTTAAAATACAAGAGAACTGAATAAAGGCAGAACAGACGCACTAAATTATGAAACAACCGATCAGGTACAATATTACAACACCCCAAATGTTACTAATGTCTGTGCTGTTACTGACAGAACTACAGCCTGATCATCATCATCAAACAGAAACCAGATGACAGGCTGAACAATCCTGTACACAGTACTGGGCAAATATACAAGTTACTCTCCTCATACACAAAATCCGTTTGTCTTTCTACCAGACTAATGAACATTAATTGAACGACAGTGCAGGTGATGTGGTCTAAAAATCAAAATAAGACAGATACAGTTTGAGCTGTCACACTATTACACTCGTAATTGCATTGAACAGTTAGAGGTACGACTCATTATCCAGTTAATAACAGATTATAATAATTTCATGTATTCCTGTTTCCCATAGGAAACAAGAATTTCTGTGTTTGATGTGCTGACAGGCACTAGGGACATTGGTACTGTCTAGTGTTTCTGGAAATGTCTTTTATGTGTTCGGAATGAACAGGCACTTCAGAAATATTCTCATTAAATATACACAAACATTATTTAATTCAAGGCTATTCAATAAAACAAAAGCTTGATGCTATTTCATGTTCAGTCTTCATCTTTCACAAGACCTTCCCTTTCAAACAGTGATCTCCTGGTAAGGGCATCAGCCACTGTTAATTGCTAATCATTTTTGATGTGCTCACTAGGCTTAAAACAGCAGGATCAGAAATGTGAAAGTATATTTTTCAAATATGTCTTAAATGTATTCTGTCTTTGTCACTGAGCAGGTAAAACACAGTCTGTGCTGAGCAGAGCTGCATGTGTTCTGTTCAGGCAGGTAATAATATACTGTCCTCCACTGGCTTGAAGCTCACAATGTCTGAAAAGCAAGAGTAGTAATCACAGAAAAACCTTGACAAACATTGGACTTGGATTTAAAGAAAATGACAAAGCTGGCCACACAAAATACTAGTGTGCTGTCAGTCAAAAGCTTAGATCTCTTCACAGTAAAAGCCTCTTTATATGGAGCAATGGCAGGTCTGCAAAAGTCCCATTCGCCAAACACACAACTCTGAAAGAAAGAAACGAGACCAGATTTGTTTCCCCAACAGTTTTTTGTATTTCATTTTACTTTAATTTTTTGAGTTTTTCTTTAATGAAGTGATACATCAACATAAATCGAGATTTACAGCGGCCTCGCGAAACATTGACACTAACTCCTGCAGTCCTTTTATTCGCTCTAGGAAATAAAGTCTTAAACATTTTCTGCAGATTCTTCAGGATATGTTTAGAAATCAAGCCCAGGGGTCAGTGGTCCAAACTCTGCCAACCCCAACACTCACACACCACAGCAGATATCCCCTTTAAATGAAACGTGTGTAGAAGAGGGAAAGAGCAACACTTAGAAGACACAAAAGAGGGTGTTAAGGGGTGGTGACGATCTACTCATCAACTTTTGGAACCTGTTTCAGGATGTAGGCCTCTCTCAGGTGTTTTTATATCACAAAGTCAAGTGTTATCCTGAGGCTTTTTCCATCGAAAAGCACTTCTTTTCAAACAAATGAACAACCTTTTACAGTTCTGTCAATGATAAAGCCACATATAACATTAAAACACTGATGCGTTTTTCTTTGGATAAATTCCTTTTAAATACAGTATGGAGAACATGCAGGTTCAGTCTCGCTGACACTCCTCGTTTAAAGACTCAAAATGACAAAGTATTGTGCAAGATGTCTCCAGAATTGCTTACGGCATTAAATTAAATAGAAAACACCTGACGTTCAGTGTGATTGACGCAGAAGTCTTGCTATAGTTATTTGCATGGCACATAACCAAACGGGAAACATCCAGAATGGAGTCTTTGCGCAGCGAAATGTCCAGTCGCTGGAACTACAGTTTTTACTTGACAATAACAGTACAGTGTAAAGTGAAAAACAAAATGGTTTAAAAATAAGATTTGGTAAACAATTTTTGCACAGCCTGCCCTTCTCCAAAAAAAAAAAAAACACAGTACAGTTAAGCAACCAAAAAACTTCTAGTAAAAGCGCAAGACAAAGTTTCAGTCAATCGTATGCCTGAAAAATGGTGCGCTCTAGAGAATACAGGCGTTTAGAAGAGCGCACAGCTCAGCGATTGAAATATTAGTGCTAAAGTTAATCACAAGAGCTTTACTGATACAAACAAGATTTAGCATGACATAAATGAGACTAAATGGGCTTTTAAAGTTTCCAATATCGAGCTGATAAGCTTCAACTGGCTTGGAATCAGAAAACAGAGACATTATAATACGTTCTGAGGAAAAAGATTTGTGGTTCAACTATCTGCACGTGCTTCTGCATTGTGTTACTTTAGGCTAAAGGCCTGTTTGCTCCTCACAGATGAGGTGGATGTTAACAGCACTTCCAGTGTGATGCTTCTGCAGAGGCTGATGTAAGTACAGCATGACTGACTACAACTGAAGAGAACCAAGAAGCACACAAGCAGATACATTCAATCCGCCAAACATTTCACCAGGATGAGACCTCTGGGACAGAGTTCACTTCCTGTGATAACAAATCTGTGGACTTTCAGCCATAAACAAGAAAAAACAAATGAAAGCAAATAAACATCACATTTGGTGAGGGGAACATTTGAACAGGTAGACATAAATGTGTCAACAGCAGTTTTGAAAACACTCTCCTCAGGTATAGATGCCTCTGCCCTGTTGCTCTTTTCTTTTTTATTAAATGATGTTAAGTTCATCATACTCACAAATAAGCACCCATACAATTTTGCTGCACATAAAATTTCTATCCCAAAAACACAACAACAGTAAAGAAATTATGCTGAGCCAGTTTTGGTTGTTTAAAAAAAACAAGAAATCTAATTAAAATATGGATTTTTTTTTTTTTTTAAACTACATAATCTAAGATGACCTCACAACACCCCAATGCCATATCTATCTATCTATCTGGATAGATAGCTATATATAATCTGTATTTTATACACACGTAATATTCACCATGTATTTCTTCCCATTGTTACATTTCTTATCATCTATAATGAATAAATAAGAAGCACTGTTTGTTTTCACTCCGCCTCCTCGTGGTGTTGTGTGATTCTCTCCTGAAGCTGTCCAGCAGATGTTTGCATGTAGGGGGCATCTTCTCTAGCAAACAGAGAATGACGAGAGAAATAGAGCGAGAGACAGGTAAACTAAAGAGCGGAGAGAGAGAGCTAGAGGCGGGAGGGAAGGGGGGTAGGTATCAGTTCCTACACCTGCGTGTTGGTGCCGTTCTTGTCGGGGGAGTTGGCTGCAGTGATGGAGTTGGCTGTGCCGTCTGGCTGGATGCTGTCCTTCCGTGGAGGCATCCTCTCGTTTATTCTGTCCAGACCACGTGCCTCCTCGAAACTCTGGATCTTGTGCTGGGGGTTGAAGCCCTGGATGGCTGCAGGTGAAGGTGGAGAAGATTAGTTAGAACCTACGAATAACTCACGAATAACTCACTAAATACACCACACAAGTGTTTCAGTGTTTACAATAAATGTTTTCAGAAAGACAGGCCTACCACAGACAATCACAACACATAGCAGCTGATTGTAAGACAAATTCTTGGTCTGACTGTGCACAATTATCAGTGCATGTTATTAAAAAACCTCTTTCAGGAAAATGTAGTAACTTTCTCTGCCTAAAACTATTTGGTATTGTATTTATTATAGTTACATTATATTTTGGATAATATCAAATACTGAAGTTTCAACCAAGTGTTGCAGGGCAGTGTGTGAGAAGAGAAGCCCACCACTGACTGCACACTGGAAACAGATTGGTTCAAATCTCACCTTACACTTTTTGTACTTGTGGAATATCCTATTTCAGTCAATAATGTTACATTACCAACGTAAAAAAGAGGTGGTAAGGCTTTTAAAACTTTAAGAGGTTAGATAAAGCTGAATGAAATAACAGACATAAAGGAGCATAAACCAAACATCTCAACATGTACAAATGCTTTAAACAGTAAGGACACACACAAATAAGTAATGACAGCAGCGATTACAAAAGGACAGAATTCACACAGACAGGAGAAGAACAGACAGACGACACTGAGAAGGTTCCACAGATATAAGCTCTTGCATACCTTGTGCTTCCTCTGCTTCTATGGTGGCTGTGTGTAAGCGTGAGTAGTAGAGCCATGCCCAAAATGAACGAGGAAAGAGAGTGAGTCACGTTATCAATCAATCAATCAATCAATCACAAATCCATTCAAAGCCCTTAATCTCCAACCCCCAGCATCACGCCACACAGCAGAAAAAGCTTCATGCAGCACAATTTCAAATCTTCTTTCATCTGGTAAGGTTTGCATTTGAGAAGCCATGCTTTTGAACCTGTGACTCTAACCCTTCAGAACATCTGACATGACTGCTCTTCTATTTTTAAAGCTGAAGGTATATAATCAACAAACGAGGAGAAGCGCTTAGCATTAAACTTCACGTGATGTACTGCGTATGCGTGATCACAGGATGAAGGATATGTAAGGTTTTGCTGAGCTGTTAGCAGGGCAGGGTCATGCAGCAGAATGCAGCAGGCTGCTGAGTTAGTGAAGTGATTGGTGAGAGAGAAAGCATGGCACTGGATGAACTGGGTCATACTTCATCACAGTGGTGAGCTTCAAAGAAACACCCATTACTGTCACAGCATCCCCCGCAGCAGCTCTGCAGTCTTAACAACACCTGGAAGTTTCTCAGGCCATCTGAAGCATGTCTGGTCTAGTTTGCAGAGCTGCGAGATTTTAGAAGGGTTTGGTAATGAAGTGGAGTTCAGAGGTAATGACGAGTGTGCTGTGCTCTGATGGGGGCGGGGCTGCCGGGTGTGGAGAAGAGATTTGGAGCAAGAGAGAGAGAGAGAGAGAGAGAAAGAGAAAGAGAGAGAGAGGGAGGGAGGTTGCATAGCCACAGCAGGAAGACAGAGGTGGGACTTACCGCTCTGCAGAGTCTGTCTGCCTCCTGACAGCACACCCAGAGGCAACGTGCCAGTGGGAGTCAGTCCCTTTAACTGCAACACACTCTCATTCTCCTCTCTGGAATGGATACACACACACACACACACACACACACACACACACACACACACAAGGTTAAAGATGCTTTCAAATCTTCACAATTTTGAACCCTGACATTTACACTTAAGTAGATTCACAAATATCAGTGTGAAACAGTTCTGATTGATAAAGTTTAATTTCATTAGTGACACTATAATGATATTACTGTGCATACTGAGGAAAATATAAATCCACTGAAAGAGATGCGTGTTCATAAACATCTCTTATACTGACAGACATGACTGAGCATCCACGATCACAACACACATCAAAATTCAAAACATATCAATAAACGATGAGTATCTCTGAGAAAGACACGAGGCATAGTTAGATGTAAGAGAGCTGTACATTTAAGTGCCGTAGGATACAGAAAATATCATTAAGTTGATCAAAACAGAAGTCTATGAGACTGCAGTGAAACAAACCTGTGTCTGTGTGTTATATAGTGTGTAAATTCACCTAAGTACAGAGAAAACTCTGGCCATCTTGCCAATGGCTCGAATTTTATTCCTGATCACCTCCTTACGGACTGCAGCAGCGCCCCCTGCCACAGACAGAGAGATTTTCTAATCATTTCAAATATTAATTTACTTAATGTATTTCAAATAAATTTATTAAATCAATCATTCACTAGCAAAAGTCCCTTTCCAGCATCACTGATATAATTACCATCAGAAAACCGGTTCTAATCCACACACACTGAAATAAGACATTCTGAACTCCCTTGAGAAATCAAATAATCCCCAAATAAAAACTCTGTATGGCTCATAGACATACAGAGGAAGTGTGTCAGGCCAAGTTAAAATTATGCTCCACTGGAGAAGAAGGACAAATCAAACGGGCATTAAAAACAGTAAGTGGGACAGTGTATCTCATGAGTGCTCGAGTCAAGAGCATTTCACATTTAACGAAGAGATTGATTTGAAATAGCTGCTGTCTTCAGTAAAACACACAGGTAAATCAGTAACACCTGATTGTGCTAACAGGAAGTGATGACTATGAAAAGAGAAGCAATTAAATTATTAATTAAACCTATTAAATAAAATCACAGGGGCATTAATGCAATGCAAAACAAGCTTGTGCATCATACTTTCTATGCATTTCCTGCTCCTGCAGTCTCATACTCTTCAACAGAAATGATACAGTGTGATAGACATGTATTTAAAACATCTTGTACACAAGAACATAATGTTCTAAGTAGAAATACATGGGATATTCAGTTAGGATAAACAGATAGTAATCAGACAGTTTTGACTGCTACTAAATAGTAGAGCTGAATTCATTTTAAGGCAAGAGCAAAAGACCATTTTAACAAAACACTCAATGTCTTAATTAAAATACTAGACTAATAAAAAATAAATACTACAATCTCACATTTATTTACCAAAAAATAAAGCTGCACTCCTGCAATAATATTGAAAAGGCAGACCCATCTAAACATAGATCCTCGCCTGAGAACATTCAGAAAGTTCTAAAGAACAAACGATGCTCTTTTTGTCATGTTCTTACCCTCACAGGTGTCGTCTCCCTCTGACATGAGCTCGTCGTCTGAGCAGATGTTTAACACATTGACCAGCATCTCTGTTACTGAGAGCAAACAGGACAGATTTAACCTGTATTACCAACACAAGTGACCTGTCTATATATCAGCTACACATTCCATTTACACACATACGTGCATGTGTATAATTCTGTGTGCCTTTCACCTTTCTCGCCGACGAAGGGCAGTGACCACGTGAAGACGTCCATGAAGTTGGGCAGCCAGTACGGGTGAGGAGAGCAGTTAAACTGACGGATGTTCATTACATTGTTCTCATACTTCAACACAGCAGCTTAAGGGGAACAAGTGGGTAAAAACTGAGCTACAAGATTTTGTTCCATGTTCAGCATCATCAATGACATCATCAAATTTTCAACAGTGATATACATTATTTTGTTTCTTAATTTCAGCGAAGAACTCTCTACTTGCTTACATGGTTCTTTGCAAATTCTTGATGTTACATTATCTGCAAAATGGTTCTAGATCATCTGTTTAACAGAAAAAAAGAGCCACTTCTGGATTTTTTTAAAGCAATAATTTTTTTAAAGCAATAATTTTTTTTAAAGAACCAAAAAAGTAAGGTTCTATTACAGCATTATATGAACTTTTTAAAGTTCTCCAGTGGCATGAAGCTGATGAATTATGTTTGGAAATCTTTTTACAAATGCACACAGACAATATTTTTAAACATGAGAGCATAAATTATGAGTAAATGTTGTTTACAATGTGTTTACTTAAACTAACTTAAGTCATGAAACTGTTTATTCTATATATTGTCAGCTAGCAGCCAATCCTCTCTCAAGATCCCAGTATAAAATCACTGGTCACTGGAATAAACCCCGCCCACCACCTCTCTACTCCTCTGAAGAGCTCTTACCTTTATTGTTATACACATCTAAGTAGTTTGGTGCAGAAAAGATCGTGATTAATGAGGGGAAGCCTGTCGTCTGACTTTTTCTGTACATTCGGTACCTGCATGAGGGCCAGTGAAGTGCCCGAGAAATTAACATGGGGAGAAAAGTTATTCATTGAAAAGTGAATGTGAACTCAGCAGCATGTTTTTAGAGTGTTAAGTGAGGGCCTCACCCCGCGTCCTGGGCTTCATGTGCTCTTATAACCGACAACAAGTTGTTATTCATCAGAAAGTCACATACTGCAGGGTAACTGACAGAGAGAAAGGTGCAATTATTCGTTTCAAAGGTCTGTCAATCAAAACCTCGGTGACTAACGCAGACATTGCATTAAAGTGGGCAGCAATCAAGCGGCTGTACAGTACGTGTGCGTCTGTGGGCTGAAGTACCTGTAGAAGTAGGAACATCCCCTTACGCTGTTGTGACAGAAGTGCTCCGAGCTCTTCTCGCTGCCGTAGTCCTCACCGGGGTCTGACCACAGCAGGTCACACATCGGCCCGAACGCTGGCGGCTCTTTAAACCTGTCTAACTGCAAAACAACCAAACCATCAGCCTGTGTTTAATGGTCAAGGTGTGCTTACTGGAACCATCAGCCTGTTTTTAATGGTCAATGTGTGTAAAATTTTACGGTTTGGTGCTGATTCATAAGACAACCATCAACCAGCTGAGTGAATTATGTAATTATCTACTTATTCTGCATATTTCTTTCACATAATATAGGCATCGTTCCTAATCAATAATAACAAGTCACATAATTATCATTCATAACAGACACGTGATACAATGGCACATTGTACCTTCCGAATGTCGTCGAGGCAGGTGATCTCAGGCGACAGGCCTCCATGAACACACAGGAACTGCTGGTTGAGCAGAGCAGCCAACGGAAGGCAGTCGAAAGCCTCCATGCAGGCATCATACACACTCTCTGAGTACTTAATCTTGCCTGTGATGAGAAAATTGCAATAAAAACATTGCATCTCTAAACAGGCACGAGCGGAGGGAACTAATGTTTGGAGGCGAGGCGGCTGCACTGTCTTTTTGACATATGGCAGTAATGGTGGGTGGATGAGGGCAGTCAGGGCTTGCCAATTTTCCAAAGCTGGAGTAGATGAGGAGGAGGCTGCATGCCTTGTTAGGTGATGTTGTGCTAATTGGGATGAACAGAGGAAAATGGTAGAGTGGGAGGCTGAGGCTACAGACAGGTTACAGGCAGAAGAAGACCGTCGTTAAATCCTGACATTTCAAATTTGAGCAGCCGTGCAGCATACTGTAAACAGCAGCACTGACAGATGAGAAACAGGCCACTGTGTGATGAGCGCAGAGCAACGCTGCAGTTTACAGACCAGTGGAGAAACAGCACATCGCTACCAAATGCTCTCTGATTAGAACTGCCAGGCAGACAGACTCATTTGGGGTTAGAGGAGAGCGTCAGCTGCCAGGACTGTGCTGCTACCAACAGGGAATGTCACTGGTCACTGCATGGCTTGTAATGTAGGAGTTTAGGAACAATGCGAACTGTCAGAAATTAGGGTTAGGGTTAACAACAAGTACAACTAATGCCCTACAAGCAGATCAGCAAATGAATTTCTCATTGCTGACAGTGTCTGTGGAAGGCTGAGGGAGGGGGTGGCTTCCGACTCTAATATAAGTTACCAAACCAAGTGTGAACACAAACTATGTTGATTCTGATTCTGAAGATTCTGCATACATATTTTCATACAATGTACTCAGATGATGGGTGCTGAGGACTGAAGATAAGACCTTCACATGTCGCTTGTCATTCAAAACCCTTCAGACAGGGCGGGACACTAGAATGAATGACAACCTCAGCCTTGTGATACAAGCTCATGTCTTTCACCTGATACTGTTACCACACACAAGCAGTGAGAGGGAGGAGCTACAGAGCACAGCTTACACTCTTGTTTAAAGGTGAAGTACTCGGTGAGGTGCCGACACTCATGGTTTCCTCTGAGGAGGAAGAGGGTGGTCGGGTGGTTGATCTTCAGGGCCCACAGGTACAGCACGCACTAGCAGAAGAAAACAGAAAACACGTTACACAAATACAGCCAACATCATTAGGGTTCACAGTAATACAAACTGTGATTGTTTCCCATCATCTCGCATTAATACTTCAGATCATTTCAATTTGTGTGTGCATTCATATTCCCAACAGCTCCGTCATCTACAGACAGGCTCTATAAATGCAGCAGGTCATGTAGACAGGCTCTATAAATGCAGCAGGTCATGTAGACAGGCTCTATAAATGCAGCAGGTCATGTAGACAGGCTCTATAAATGCAGCAGGTCATCTAGACAGGCTCTATAAATGCAGCAGGTCATCTAGACAGGCTCTATAAATGCAGCAGGTCAGGAGATTTGAATGTGTTTATTGCTGTTAACATTAAAGAGAGATCAAAGTGAATGAGAAAACATTCCCAACACAATGTTTGTGATCGTGATCATCAGTCCAGTAAATGATCTCAAAGTGATATGCTGGGGCAGAGCACAACAGATCCTTTAAGAGAATCAGATCTCTATTCCCTCTGCTTTTCTAAGGAACACGTCACCCAAACAGGAAAATGCAGTTCCTCCAATACTGCACTGCAACAGCAATATCTCTTTTAATCTTATACATCTCTATTAATTACAGATTGTAAAACTCAAGCTTTTAATTCTGGCAGAAAACCAAAGACCTTGGAGTGTTACAGTGTTACACATGACTATGCAATGTGAAAACAAAGAGGAGCTGCAACGCTTTATATTCACACTTCTGAACATTAGTAGTAAACCACACCACAAAGTTAAAGTGAGCAAAACTCTGAGCATCTTTTGAGAGAAGCATGGAATGTGGACATACATTGCTCTGAAACCATTGAATATTCATTATGACCCCTTACACGCATACTCTAAATATGTGCAGTAAACAACAGATAAAATGGAGCGCTGCCCAGTTCCTTTGAAGCACACTGTGCATGCAGACTACACATTTAAATCACAACCATTTGTTTTAAATATCACACACAAGACCATTTGACCAAAGACGCTACTCCTGTAAAACTACTCAGAAAAGGATTGATACTCTGTCAAATTGCCAGACAAGAACATACAAACTTCACACACTCTAAAACTGCTGAGTCACTAACACATCTGAGTGGGTGCAAAACTCTTTGCCTAGTTGATTAGGTAAAACTTTGATGGCAATCTTTTTACACTTTCATCTGGCAGATCCATTCTGAAACCAATTTTAAGGAGAAGAAAAATTTGAAGTTTCTTCTTTCAATTGTCAGCTGTCAGTCACTTTTCTCCAATCCTCCTGCAGTGAGTTCCATTAGCTTATCTTTAATATGAAACACCTGTGGTGCTTCACAGAATCCCATTACAACACAACTGTGAACAAGATGGTGCTCTTAATGTGCATTATTTCCCTCTCTGTCTGTGCAGGAAAGAAGTGCTGTGTGTTGGTCTGTTATCTTTAAACAGGCCGAGCAGCTTTGACCATTTGTTTCATCAACCTACCAGAAGTCCTGAGCTGAAAGCTCTATGCTGACAGAAATACTCAAAATGAGTTCTGTGCAAGTTCTCCGCACAGCTCTGACATCAGCGTGGTGTGTTGGGGTGGGACACGGTTGGGTGCTGTAACCTACAGAAGCGTTTGATGACCGCAGCCTCCCGCTCAGAGGGCATTAGCAGGTGGTGTGAAGGATGACTGAAGTTCAGCCCTTTGTGCTCTGTGATGTCCAGGGAGGGAGAACCACACACAAACCTCCCCATGCATCTTTGGCCCGGGCCCTCAGGTGTGTTTGATGGTATTGAGCAGCACCGTGTCCTCTCTCTTACACAGGCTCTTTTAACCGTGACATTTCTCCTGCCCCTGAACTTTGGAACCAAAGTGCAATGCAGAGGGGAACGTTTTTGAGGGTTCGAATGGCAGGATGACATCAGACATCAAGGCTGACCACATAAAAGCTGCCGGCTAACAAAACGACCAGCAGCACTTTCTAGCAAGAAACCATTGGCAAAACGGAAACCATTTCCAGTAAGAGGCAATGTCATAACCACAGTGCATCCTGGTACAAACGGAGCTGTTTGAAAGATCTTCTAAAAGAGATGAACCTAAACAAGCGTTGATTTCTGAACTTTCCTTATGAAATGTGTTCAAAAGACCTTGAAATTGTGCAGTAATGCACCTGCAATAGAAGTCTATGTGAAAAGGCAATTAAGAGGATTAGAAGCACAAATGTGATACTTGTGTTTTTGTCTGAGTGGTTATATTAATTCTTACACACGTTATTTGAGCTGTACAGTTGACTTTCAGCAGTGGGAGTATTGTTACACGTGGATCTGCCTCTATGTAAACTCTCTTTCTAGTATTCTTGCCCAAATCATGCAAACGTTACAACACTGCCCACTTTACGTGATCATGACAAGAGACTGATGTTCACATACACACGCTTACATTACACAAGACTTATTACACAAGATGTTACTGAGCACAATGTTTTGTGCTTACACTTTCAAAACCTCCAATGACTTGCCAAATAGACTTCCATTGTAAGTATATTACCAAACATGATGCGATTCTTTACACATTATTTCCAGCTGTAAACAATACAAAGTAACACTCACTTCAATACTGAAATACCCCCGATCCACATAGTCTCCCAAAAACAGATAGCGAGTGTTGTGGGGGGAACCTCCAACTTCAAAGAGCTTCATCAGGTCAAAGAACTGGCCATGGACATCTCCACACACTGCAGACGGAGACAAAACAGCAGAGAAATGAAAATGAATTAGAATAGAAATGTTATGACTATGCCAACTGAGCACAAAAACACAAATAATAAAACATTAAGCAGAAATGCACACATACCACAAACAACAGAATAAACATAAATAGCGACCACAACACAAACCAACAGCTTTTCCACTCAAGTATTCACAGACAGAATCTTCAGACCTTCTCAGTTATCCAAGCCACAATTATTCATTTAGCATTTATTCCAGAAACATTCATTATTTTGCTGGTTGAAAGTCTCTTCACATCCTAAAGTAATCAAAATAAATACATATACATGTGTAAGGTGCAGCGCCATAAAATGTTCTTCCAATCATTGCACAAGGGAAATAAAGCGTCAATAAGACCAGCTTTACACAGCAACAGCATGTCAACTGTCATCTGTTAACTCAACGCTATAGCAGGGTTGATTATAATGGGGAAATCTAGTTTTTGCACAAGTCTAACAACACTGAGCTGCTGTTTTTCTACAAACTTCACCTTTGACATTATCCCTCCAGCAGTCGGTGTTTTGATATCAGTGGGTGCTGTAAAGAGGGAGATGTAAAACTATTTCTTTTAAGTAACACTTGGCTGGTGGAAAATGGGCACAAGCATCATCATCATTATGAGATGTTCCTCAAATCTCCCAGAGCATTTACTGTATCTAATGGAATCGCTGTAAACAACACCTCTCCAGCAGCTAACTCATCTGACTTGTTTCTGTGGTATTGACAGCTGACTTCAGAGGAACAGATGGGCATTGCTGGCCATGGACATCAACTGTTTTGTGATTACAGAGCACACTGTGTGTGGTGAATGTGGAGAGAACCACATCCTGGATGCAGCCGGTACACTCAGAACAGGTCTGTAGTGTCACTGCACAATGAATCACCAGAACAAGCAGAAAAGCACACTGCAGCAGCACCTGTGATAGGAGCCTCCACCTCCAGCATGCACTTCTCATGACGGAGAACATTTGCACCATCGTTGATGATGCGTAGAGCCGCCTCCTCCTCCAAACGACCCTCCTTCACCAGGTGACTCTTCAGAAGCTCCAGTTTGGGTTTTCCGTCCTCATACAGCTCTTTCATGGTGAGCCGTGTTGTGGGAGGGTACGGCACGGCTGCAGGAAAGAGAAGAACGTTTATCAGTGTTAGTCACAGCAAGAAACCCTGCTGACAACACACAGAAACATACCAGATATAAACCGAAGTTATCATGCCAGGCGTTTCAGACATTTGGCCCATTTGATCTGTCAGTGCATTACAGAATCATGACCATTTTATACTCACTGTGTGTGTGTTCAAATCACACTGAACAAACATTTAATGGAGCATGTTTAAAGTCACAACCACAGGGAGGCATTAACAGGGTGGGGGAGTCTCAGACTCTCCTAACATGTGACCAAGGTTTCTCCAGGTAAAATACAACACCTCCACAGATAAAAGCCAGGTGAAAGCCAGGTGGCGTGTGATAACTGCTGCTGCAGAACCTAAAGCAAGGCAAAATTCATTTGCTGTGTTGTTACCCTAGATATGACTTCACTAGAAGGTTTCCTGAACACAAACTTTAAGGCTTCCGTTGAATGTAGCCTGACATAAAAACTCACTTTAACTAGATAAATGGGTCAAAATGAGTCAGTGTGATTTTTGTCACCTTTATGATATAAGCAATAGTAACAGTAACACTAACTAATCTTCTTTCACCTAACATAGTTCCCCAGATAACTGATATTTGACATTTGTGCTGGCAAAATAAAAGTTACTAGTTTATTTACCATGATAACTGAAAACATGCAACACTTTGCTAAGATGTTGTCTAAAAAAGCAACACATTTCCAGAGAGTAAAATGAAACACATGCATGGTAGCTGCTATTACTCGTCCCTACTGGTCAGGATTTGGGACTCTACACACAGCTTTGTGGGTTATCAGAACACATGGCCACAGGTGGTCTTGTCCCCAACCAACGAGTGGAGGCCTTACCTGAAGCTGACCACTTCTCAAATAAACCCGTAACAACCTGGGGGCTGGGATTCAACATTCAGGCAATGTTTGTATAAAGCAGAACACAAGAAATCCCCAAGCAGGCGTCACACAAACAAATGCCCACTGAAAGCACTCTATCTCCCCCAATCTCTGACTTATTTTCAGTTGTACTCATTGAAGAAGATCTGGGAAGTTGGTTCTTGCAGCTGGGGTGGGGTAGAACCCAGCTGTTGGCAGTGCCATGAAATCCTCCCCATTAGGGTCACACGCCAGATCGGCACTGCTAGCTCAGCAGAAGAATGTGGGTCTGGCCAACAGCCATGACTTCAGCACTGGGACCACAGGCACGCCATAATAAAGCTTCAGGCTCAGATGACTACAGACCTTCCAGGGACTTCACTGGCAGAATTAAGATCTAAGGATCTGTTGAGGTGTACAAAATAAATGACTTTTCAATGGGGTCTGGAGCCTCTGCAGATATAGAGCATCAAAGTCAAGGCAAAGCATTTGAAAAGGTGTTGACCTGACTTGTTACATGGTAGTATGAGGAAGAGAAAGGCTGAATCTTTCAGGGCTGACCGAGTAAAGGAAGGACACCTGTTCATTTGCCTGTTTAAAGTAAAGCAGTAACAGAGCTATTATCCGGCTTAAGCTGAGTTCATCTTTCTGATGATGACACTAAAAATGTGTAACCGCTCAGTGTGGCACATTTAAAAGTATCAAAAACACTCAACAGCTATTCACAACACTCAACAGCTAATATAGATATTCTCAACAACTACTGACTGTTCTGGAGGTGTGATGTGACTAACCCTTAATAATATCAAAACCCAACCTAATGATGAAAACTCAGACGAGGTCCGTTTTAAAGAATAAAACCACCCAGACAACTTGAGGGTTGCTCACCAAAGCTTCCCCAATGGTTGGCTTCTTTTTGTGATATTGATCTTACACACTTTTTCATTGGACCACACCACACGTGGATTAATAAGGAAGCTAAAAAAGTGCAACTTCCAGTGTGTGTCCGATCTGTGCTTATTACAAAAACAGTTTTTGGATTCTTGCTAATATTCTTCATCAGGTTTTTCATCCAATCAAATGGACTTCCAGATTCAGGTAGGTAGGTGAGCACTATGTTGGGCTGTAGAGGCAAACCTAGAGACTCAGTGATGAAACGGCAAGAGATGGGCCTAAGGTCTGTTAATCATGCATGAGGACAGAATAATTACACAAGCAGGGTGACGTTCACACTGACAGCTCTAGTTTCTATCTGTAAATAAGCCAAAAGGTCAAAACATCAAATTCAGCAACAGCTTGACAAGGGTCCTAAAACGTTATAATACCAGGCCTAAAACCAATTAGATAACAATATGACTTCAGGGTGGGCAGGGTGTTGATGTTGAGCTAAAAGCTCTGCTTAAAAATCGCCACACCCAAAAAACAAGCCAACACACAACAAAAAACACCACACACAACAAGTCTGAATAAACTGTTGTTTTCATGATAACCTGTTGAGACAGACACAACATCTTAAACGAGTGAAAGCTGATCAGCTCTATAACTCTGTTCATCGGTTTCAATGCACAACTGACTGTTTGTCATGCTCAGCAGGTGAAAGTGAGGAAGAGTTGTGCTGAAACATCTAGCAACTAATCAAAGCTTTTAAATGCACTTAACCCATCATTCCATGTCTCTCTGTATCATTTACCTTCCACACACACTTTTTTAACATCACACCAACAAGCTAATATAAGACTCATTTTTAACACTTGACTGATGGAGCAATCCCATTAAACCGAGTGACTCGACTGATTCACAGGGAGGGCACCGTCTTAAAAGGTCCGTTAAACACTTTTGAGCCGAAATCACCTCAGTGGTGAAGTGTTAAGCATTTAACACTTGTGATTAATCAGTATTGATTTCAAGGTGTATTTCAATCTACAATTAACATCTGCATTCTTTCAACATATGCACATCAAACATTTAGCGACGTGTCTGCCTGGCAACCATGACCGAAAAACAAATCCCTACCAAAACATTTTACTGACCACCTGCAATTACTCTTATGTGTAGAGTACAATCCAGGTGTTGGAGTGTTTTAAATTGTCAGATGTACGGGCTGAATTGCTCCTGTTCCTGCAAAACAGGAATGACTTATTCTAGACAGAAAAAAGACTACAGACTCTTTATTGATATTTTTCCATTGTGATTTAAATGAAAATGGAAATTCAATGATTCAGAACTAGACTGCTAAAGTGTGGTGAAATCATCTGATTACAGAGGCTTTCTAATTGACCTGGATCAGCCCAAACACACTGAAATGATAGAAGTGCATGAGGGACCGTGGGGAAAGAACACGTTATATGTCAGTGGATGGATCATTTTCAATCAAAGAAGTCAAAGTTCCCTGAGTGCCTCTATACCCATTAAGCCATAGACCTAATGACCCAATTACAGTAATACTCTACTGTGTCTCTGCCATCTGGAACAAGACATTCCCTCAAGCCCTTGATAGGGAGCTGACACTGAACTGAAAGACCTAATCAAAGGCCAATCCTTTAATACCTCTAATATAAGATTATAAGTATAATGATGACTGGGATCACACTGATAACATTAATTTGTTTAGTTCTACCACAAACAAAGTCTCAATGAAAGTTACCTCACCACACTTCTGTTGTGCTGTCAGTTATATTTCCTGAGATTAACACTGGCATAACGCTGACACAATCTTGTGAATAGTGCCTAGCACTATGAATGAATGAAAGTGAAGAGCTGAAAGCAGCTATAGTGATGTGTAACTGTTAATCACTGAAAACACAGGCAGGACATAAAGCAAGTCAATGACATTGTTTCTGACAAAGTCTTCAGATATACCCAAGACCTTTCCTAACAGTAACAGACTCCCTATTTCCACATCGCAGAGAGATTACATATGAATATAAATCCTCTATTAAACTGAGAATTAATTTTCCTGTCATCCACATCACTAATTCTGATTGAAATATTAAAGCCTCGTATATTCAGACCACCATGAGCGTCATCTCTGATGTCCCTATGAAACTCTAGTTTACTAATGATGACTGACACAAAATCATAACACTCGTAACTACAGTTCATGCAACGGTTCATGAATGTCAGCCTGACCCAACCACCTGTGAAACTGACCAACATTTGTCATTAAAAAACAAGACTGACTGCGACAGTCAACAAGTCATATTTCCTGTTTGTATTTCTATTTACACTCAACTTATTAACACAGACAATGTCATTCAGCTACCAGAGCGGGTAAGCTAACACAAAACCAGATGAAATGAAGAAAAATATTGTTGTAATTGTTGTTGTATTAATAAATCGTACCTTTTACCAGCCGTTCAGTGGTGGACTGTTTGTTCTGCTCCTTCCCCGACATCCTTCAGTGTCTCTCGGCGGGATAACTAATTCCTCCGTATAGCTGAACCAGCTAGTCGCGTTAGCCCGCTAGCTCGGCTAAGCTACTGACGTTTCAGCTCGCGAGGAAAGAAGTCCCGACTGCTCCGCCGGTAAAGCGGAGAAACCGAGTCAAAGAGCTCGTGCGGCCCGGTTCCGTGATATGGGCACTCAAATGGTGAGGGGAAGGGGGAAGGGGGAGCTCAGTGTAGCGGCAGAGTTTGATTTTCTGCCGTGTCTGTCCTTCGGCTTTGCTCACACAGGCGACCCAGCTGCTGTCAGTTTCTCAGAGGGAGGGGGAGGCGGGGGTAGCGGCGCGCGCCCGGCTCCGGAAGAGTCGATTCTTTAACACCGAACAGCCTAATGGACCCAACGTTCAGGAACGGTCCAGTTGTTCTAGTTATTTATGTACAGTGGCGAAGTGTACCACATCAAAAGAAAGGCAAGCAGCATTTTACCTGCTACCACATTGCAAAAGTCTCCAAATCAGTAATACAGTAACACATATACAGTGTGTAGCACACACACACACAAACAGACATAGAAAACAGAGGCTTTTTAACTTGATGTTTCTGCCTCTCTTATTTCTGTAGAATTGATGTGAAATAAAAATCTTACAATGAATAAAATGGCGTTGATTATATTAATGATTAATTAGTGAAAGCTGAAAACCATGAAGGGTTTCTATTCAACATCAGAAGAAACATAAGAAGCTGTTGAAGCTGTTAGTGTGTGCAGTTCTGATGGTGCTCTTTCATACAGCTCTGAGCTGCAGCTCATGAGGTGAATACTTCACACTGACGTCATCAAATAATTAATAGTTCTAATTAATTCAATAGTTCCTTTCAAGTAACACTGATGAACAATAGTCTTTTTGAAAGCTGCAAGCACTTCATTTAAAACAAAGCTCTAAAATATTGTTTTGAGTTGAATTTTAAAACGATATTTTCTCCTTTAAACAGATCTTTCGCTTTGTGAAATGTTTTCTTCCTGTCCACCTTTAAAACTTCGTTACATGCTTCATTGAGAAGACAAATCCTCACATAAACAGCAGACCACCCACACAAAATATGAGGACTTCTTTACATTTAAATAAATATAAGGGTGAAAACTATTCCCTGTTTATTTTAATTCCTTTTAACGTGTAGATCTTGGAGTTACAGCGTTGAGGGTTACAGCATGGCGTCGTTGAATGTACATTTACAAATGGGTCTCCATAGTGATTGGAGGAGGCAGTGTAGCCCCTTTACACATCCCTCACGACAAATCCCCAATGGAAAATAATCGATTCCAGAACAACGATTCCGCACAACTGAACAGTGTTTTGGGAAAGAAGCACTTTAACAGCTAATATGAAACATGAGTCTGAGTTCCTGTGTCAGTGTATTAAACATCGTAAATACCGTCAAATAAACACGCCTCCACTTGATCAGCAGGATTCTTATGCGTGAAACGAAAGCCTTTCATATTAGAGGCAGGCACAGAACGCACACTCCAGTAGTTCAAGAGAAAAACTTCTTTAATGCTTCATGCAAAGATGTACACAACGGTTTAGTTAAGATAGTTTGTTATGGTAACATTAAATGTATGGATTGGGACAGTGGAAATATGGCAGACCAGTTGTTACCGGGATGGGGACGTGTCATGAAAGGTCGACTGAACCGACCTGTCTTTCAGTTTCAATTTAAATGCAGGTTAGTCTTCTATTCTCAGAGTTGCCCATAAATACTAATAGTAGCTCATATTACAATAGAGTAGTGAGGGCCTCAGAAATGAAGACTTTTAAAATTATATATTCAATTTTAATATGAATTTTATATATAAATTCAAATGTAATCAAACCACTTTTATTATCACATCAGCGCATGCAGTTAAAGTTTTGAGAGCTCTCGACACTGGAGCATACAATGACTGACTGTACAAATAACATGTTATACATACAAAAAATACACACAATAAATATACACAGAGTACAAAAATATACATGTAATACAGAATACAAGGCTCTTGGAAAGGTTAAGATGAATGAATAAAATAATAGCAGCAAAACAAACTGTTTAAAAATAGAACTGACAGAAAACTGTCATAACAAATGTGAGATCTTTGGGTTCATTTGCTTTGAGGAATGCAGTTCTAAGATGAATGTCTCATTAACCGCATACCTTGTGTGTCCTCTTTTTCTGTAGATACCTCCGAATCGCTCGACCTTTGACTTACCCTGCGAGACAGGACGGACAGCTGATGGCCAAGATGATAGTGGGTGTCTGGTTAATGTCGGCATCCATCACATTACCCCCGTTCTTCGGCTGGGCTCAGAACATCAACACGGCTGGAGTGTGTCTGATCAGTCAGGATGTGGCCTTCTACCTCCCAATGGTGGTCATGCTTTTCATGTATTACAAGATTTTTAAAGCTGCCCGCAAGTGGAGCCAAACACCACTTCAGTGCCCTTCCCCCAATCCAGCTGTCGTGTCCCGAGCCGTTGTTGGACACTGTCTAGGGACACTGTCTAGGGACTCTGCATGCATCGACTGAAGAGCATCTCAACAACTGAGGAGTTCTCCACTCTCCCCTGCCGGCTGAACCGTGAGCGTCGGAGCGCCTCCACGCTGGGGATGATCATGGGCATTTTCTTATTCTGCTGATTGCCATTTTTCCTCTTCACCACTGCACGGCCATTTATCTGTGAGCTGCTCTGCGCCCCGCCTGGCTGGAGCAGGTACTGCTGTGGTTGGGTTACACCAACTCACTCATGAATCCTTTTATCTATGCTTTATTGAACCGAGACCCACGTTCAACTTATGAAGACCTGCTTCACTGCCGTTATCTAAACATCAAACGAGCACTTTCAGCCATGGGGGTGCATGAAAACTCTGAGAGATCTGATGGTTAGGCACAAATCTCTAAAAGCTAAGTGACACATTTTGGAGAGTGTTGTTCTCATGTCAATGTTCATTACATTGAACTATAAGGAGCGAAACATTACCTCAGTTCTTGTAACGTGGAAATCAAGTTTATTGACAATATTAATTTGCCACTAGCCAATGATTTGTGATACACTTCGGATAATACATCTAATTTACAAAATCACACTTGATTGTACATCACAATTATGTCTTTTAAGGCTAGTTCACCCAACAAATGCCAGTATTTAAGACATTGTAAAGTTGCCTGTTGCATTTCTCACTGTTGCATTGAATGCTGGGAAACAGAGTCAAGACACTGAACTAATGAAATCCAGCAGCTAAAGAAATTTGGTGTTTTTTATGTTTGCAGTTGCAGTATGAACTAGACTTAGTATAAAGCAACGGAAAATGTTTACAAATCCTTAAAATGTTTAAAACGTTGCTGTTTGATGAGGAAGTGGATGAACCAGCCTTAACTTGTAAATTGTCAGCGTCTCTTGTGACTATCTGAATAAATATGGAAGAGGTTTATCACATACATTCTGAAATTCTAATGCTTATGGAAACACTGCTTTATGCTTCTTAAAGGTGGCTTTATCTTCGGGAATGGCTGCCAAGTCCATGTATCCAATGACAATCCAATGATTGTCCATTATTGCCTTGAGGAGGAAGAGAAAGAAAGTGTGTGAAACAGGGTTTGTAGTGAAAGAAATCATTGTCCTCTGAAAGTCTCTGTCAGGTTCCCACTGGGATATTGAGCATTCTGCTTTATGACATAGTGGAATTTGTTGTTTTTAAAACTGAAAGCTAACTGAGATGAAAACATGATTAAAAACATGACATTCAATCTGAACCTAAATACACTGATGAAATGCACTGTAAGTCTGTATGCTGCCACCATGTTGTTTCACTGAGGCCTTACTGAGGCTCACCTGTCACGGTAAATCTCACACAGTTGTTTTCTCCCATGTTTTAATGTGTCACTATGTTCCCTTAAATAAGCTTCACAAAACGGCTAATATGAAATAAATGCATAACATCAGGTGGAAGTATCAGTCTAATGGCAGCAGGGAACATGGCATCAGAGAAGACGCGCCTTGAGCTAAAGCGTTATTGCCGCACATGGCCTAACAAACGAGACTCGGACAATTTTTATAGCTAGTCTTTTAAAATACTACTACACTCAAATCGACATTTTACAAATATTTAAAAATAAAATAAGTTGGTGATAGTGAAGCTTTTGTGCGCACTTGTGATCATGCATCTACGATCGTTCGCATCCATACTACATACTGAGTGATGAAATGCTTGGCTATTTTAGATGTTAACAAACACAATGACCGCACTAAATATAAACAAACCCCCTCACACCATTAGAAGCCATAAGAAATCTGAGCATTCATACAGAACGCGTATTATTTTCATCGCATGCATTGCCAGCGGCATGATGGAGATTAAAAACGCTTACCGCTTAAATCCTTAAACGGCGATTTATATCCGCTTTTTCTGTCTGGAGAATTTCAAATGTACCCTAAACACTCAGAATACTGAGAGTATTTCGCGTCTATCAGCGCTTGCCACAGTGGTTGTTTAAATCCAAGAAGACCGCTGCCTACTTAGACAGCATGTTAGGCGTCATGAGGGCTATTTGTCACCTGACGTCTATGAGCCCTAAACACTGGCTAGGTTTCGAGCATACAAAGAGCCATTGTAGAAGAAATGAGCTGCTGGAAACATCATGCACTACCTGTCTGCAGTGAGCGAAACTAACTCTACTCCCCCAGGAAGGGTCCAGCTGCTGTTCATGTAGGACACATATTCCTCCCGCCCTATGCAGTGTCTTGATACTGAACCACTACTTTGTCGGGTCCTGTCACACATGAATGTTCTGAATCGGGTGTTCTGTACGTGTTCAGACATGCACGGCTTCCCTTCAGAACTTCACTCGACTGTCCGTCAGTCAGCATCACACGTTAGTCAATGACCAGCTATTTCAAAATAGCTTTTGGCCATTTTACTTATGCACATGAAATACTTGAATGCTTTATTTTTAACATACAGCACATGCAAATAAGCAGATAAGACAGAAAGCTGTTACACTTACTACTACACACATATTTTTACAAGTATACACCACTAGAGAGCGCAGTCAGACATCTTATTATTAAAGTCGTGTTCTTCTATACTACATTTGTTAATTATTGTTAAGTATTAATATTTTGCACAATATTTTACTTATTAACGCAATGTTACAATAATTATTTGTGTAATTATAAGCGGCAGAGTGAAACAGGAGACAACGACACGCCGCATGCACATCACGTGGTTGTTAGGACGTGCTCGTGCACACACGGGTCACACAGCGTCTGCATGGTCACGGTGACGTTCTTACGTCTCTGATAGGCAGTTAGTTATGTTAAATGATCAAACTTATCACGTTTAAATAATGTGACAGGTAATAATATCACATATATACCATGCTTAGATGTTAGGAACTTATCACCATTTAGAGATGAGATCAGTAAAACTACATTCTATAGTCAGCGTGCATGCATCAATCAAGTTATGTACATAAGGCCAAATCTGGCAAAACTGACAGGACACAAAATAATAATGACAGATTTCTATATTGCTCCTAGTTTAAATGCTATAAAAGGTTAATTGTGTTGTAGTGGTCAAGTTGTAGTTATGACAGTAAATGTTAAGATATTTGGATTTAGTGTCTATTGGCGATAATTGTTTTGTTAATGGTATGCTACCTTAATTAGATTCATTGTTCTGCAGTGTTTATTTTTTAATTCAGACTGATTAATTAATTTCAATTAATATTGAAATTATACCACTGCTGCACATGTGTCGTCTGCAGAGCAGAGCTGCTGAAATCAGCTGAGGCTAAAGAGTTGTCAAGTTACTTCTATATCTGAGATGCCTTTATTTGTGTACTACCAACAGACAGTCATTAAACTTTAGTTTTTAGGAGGCAGTTTTGTAACCGGTTTGATTGCGTGGTAGAGGTACATCATTACATATAGACTGTCAGAAGGACTACACAGAAGAAAACACAATATTGGCTATGTCTA
>JAZGTJ010006658.1:14292-24437 GCA_036877575.1 Botia almorhae | reverse complement strand
AACCAATGGTGAGGAAGCCCGCATTGAGAAAACATGGGGATTCTGTGGAGGAGCTCAGTAAATGAAAGTCAGATGGCAGTGTGAGAGATGGCCAAAATGGAACCAAGAGAATATAGTCCATTTGATTGAACTTTGCAACATGCTGATTGCTTTGAGCGGGTGTTTGTTAGTCATAAAATTGGATGTCATGTTTTATACTGTCATTACACCCAACTGAGTAAAGTTGGGGAACGAACAGGCTGTGTGACAGGCAGGCGGATGGCTGAGCGACGGAACGACAACGCAATAAAAGGAGGAAATGGAACAGAACGAAAAATGACCCAATCAGATTCAGAGATTATCAACTATTCAGTGCTGGTGTGATAAGGTGTCTTTGTTAACAAAGACAAAGTAGACTGTAACTGCACTAGTTAACCCCACACCCACCACAAATTTGGCCCCTAACAAGTGTAAATCTAACATCTGTGGTTTCTCTCCTACTACTGGGATAATTCACCCCAAAATGAAAGTTCTTACATTATTTGCTCGCCCTGATGTCACTTCTTGGGTTGGTAACCAAACAATAGTGACTTCCATTGTATGGACACAAAACCACTGAGGCAGTTCTCAAAATATCTTCTTTTGTGTTCCACAGACAAAAGTCATATAGGTTTGAAATGACAAATGAGGCTTTAGTAAATGATGGAAATGTTTTCATTTTTGGGTGAACTTTCCCTTTAACAAGAGCTGACTAGAAAAACAGCCTCACCGGTTGAACTGACAGCCCTCAGTCCACTGAATGTTACATTTCAATATGATTAATGAGCAACAATTGATTGTGTTTTGTCTTTAGGTTTAATCAGACCCAATCTGGCATGCAAACCCGAGCTAACAAATGTCATTTGTAACCATTTAAATAGGCTCAGAATTTTAATGGATTCGAACATGCTGTAGACATGATCTTATTAGCACTAAGACTTGCCTTATTGAGGCAGAGACAACAAAGCCGAGCGGGAATCTGTGTGGAAGTGAAAAATCTTGAACTGCCTGTATAACATGGTCTGGCATGTAAAATCTTTACATAAAGCACTGAATGTCACGCCTATGCAGTACAGTGTAATTATCAAAGTCTAGAATCTGGAGACATTGCCTTGGGTCATGCCTTTTTGTGAATACATGCGTGTTCAGCACTTGCTAAGAAACAGGCTTTTCACTGAAGGGTAAAAGAGATGCTTGTAAAACAGACAACGAGGACAATGGGGTTCGGACCCCAACCATATTCAGACAGACAGACAAATAAGTATGTAGATAGACAGACAGACAGGTAAATATGTAGGTTCGTAGGCAAGACAGACAGACAGACAGACAGTCACTGATTCTTTTTTCCCACCTGTTTGATGCACAGCAGCCTGTCATTGGTCTGCTGTATGTGCCTGTCCATCGAAGGAATCGAGTTCATCTTGACTGCTGCCTCGTCCTCTCTACCTGGAAGCCATTAAAATTCTTCTTTCTGAAAAACAGACAAACGAACAGGAGGAGTGTCAGAGGCTGAGAGAAGAACGAGAGAGCACTTCAGAGCGGACCTCTGATCTCCTAACACGTCAAATGAAGCTCTGAAACACCCAGGTGACATTTCTGTAGTGGGTCAGAAGGACAGCTCCAATACATCTTATGGAGTCTCTCTGTGAAACAGGAGGTCAGGTGTAACTCAAGTACGATTCCTCCTTGAGCTCCTTACAACTACAAACAAAGCAAACACAATCACAGTTTCTGATGGTGTAAGCCATAGATAAGACTCAGTAGAGCTAAAAAAAGAGTGTGTGTTGTGTGTGTGTGTTGGGGGTAGAACTGTGACCAATTACACTCCAATCAGCTTTCCAGTCCTCTGCAAAGCTTGAACCCCATCGCCGTGTCTATTACACGCTGTTAAAGGTATCAGGGCCTTACATTCAAGGTTATCAATTTAGCCGCTGTGGGCTGATTTACAGTTGCGCTTGCTGGCAAATAAATACGGGGCCGCGTTGCCAAAGCCGTAACTCAAGGCATCGATGTGCGGCAGGATTAATTGGCGGGAAAATGAGAGTCAGGACTTCATCTCTCATCCGAACACTCACTGCTGTCACTATTAAAAATTCTTAGTCGAAAATGGGACAAAAAAAACGCCAGACATGCATGATGGCTGCTGTGGTCTGATAAAGCTCACTTCAAACCCCTCAGCCGTGTGTGTGACAGGATGGGGAGCGTCTCTGCCTCTCAGGAGGGTTAGAGAGAGCGCAGTGCTCTATATATGTTCAAACAGTCTGTGCGTTTTAGGACGAGATGTCGGGACAGGTATTAGAGTGCTTTCTTAGGCCCCAACAACGTTTAAAGATGTAAGATACAGATGAAGTGGCATGAGACTTTAAAGTCATAGAAACTAAATCTTACTATAGAACATACGACTGACTGACAATTAAAAAATATATAATTTTTATAAATCAATATTTTTGTCTGATTTCTAGTTAAAACATCGGTTTTGTCTTGTTTTAAGCTTAAACCTTACTGTTGGATGTTGGACAGTCCCCTTAAAATTATAACATAAACATAGTTCTCTCATTCGTCTCATGCCCTTTTCTCACACGCATGTATCTTTGATTTTTTTCGCTGCAAGCATGAGTGGGATAATCTACCAGTAACAGGCACCAAGCTGGAAGGTAATGCTAAATTGACAAAACGCTCCGACAGGATTTGTGCCGGTGTGGCTGCAGTGACGGTCAACGGCCTGCAGGTGTCTCTCTCTCACACACTGCGGCGCTGCCACAACGGCCATCATCACCACCACAAATAACTGCTGAGTGTTCCTTTAAGCCTTTACAAGCGCTACAAATCCTCCGCTCCAACCCACTAACAGAGAACGCGCAAACCAGAAGCGCGTCTGTCTGACCTTGTGGCTATTGATTAACTATTTCCCTCCCTACGTCTCTGTCAGTCTCACCTCGAGCTACCAGCAGCGACAGAGAAAGAAAGAAGGGGAGGGTGCGATCTCTCTCTTTCTTTCGTGAGACGGCTTTTGTTTGGTGTGCAAACTCCGAGCTCTGAGAGGGCGATGATGACATGAAAACATCATTACGGCGGCTGGTGCACATCCTGATCTATGACGTCAGAGAGCCGTAAAGCAGCGCCTAGAGTGCGCACAGCTTGATCGCGCATCCTTTCTTTCTCTCTCTCTCTCTCTGTCTCTCTCTCTCTCTCTCACCCCTCAGGCAATGAGGGCTGGAAAAACAGCAGTTATATAACACACCGACTACCTCAATGAAAACAAACTCTTGTTCTCATTATTAAAAGCGAAGCAGAAGCTAGCCATGGAGCCATTCCAAACAAAAGTGTACAATCGGATACTTGGCCGCGCTGTTAACATTTGCAACACATATTTCCTTTTGCCTCTGCCCAATTCATATCGCATATCCTACGAATGCAGGATTTATTTTACTGTTAGCTTTTGCACTTTGGACATTTCCCTCCATATATACACGTGCTCTCAGACCAAAAGCCTAAGTACCGCAGCAGCAGCTACTGTAGCTCGCCATGAACTTTCTCACAGACAATTTGCCCTGCCCGCGGCTCTGCACTTGAAATAATATTATTTTTGAGTTACTACATTGATTATTTCCTTTTCATAATTTCCCTAAATTGTGGTCTTTATGAATACCTTAAATAACCAAATGGTAATAACCAAGAAATAAATGCATACATAACTAAAAAGGTTATTTCTTACAGTTCACTTGATTATGTGACTTGAAACATAAATTGGAAACATAATGTGCTAATAGGCTAAGAAGATAAAATCTCTGTGCCAAAGCTGTTTTTCACTGCTTGCACAGGTTGCCTAAATGCTGTAGCTTTTTACAGGTGACAAAACAGTGTGTGACACCAGCCTTAACATTATCACAACATCACAATATCACAAGATTTGGTTTAATTTAATCCGCAAATGAGATGCGATGATGATATTTAGATATTATGAGGCAATTCAACATAGTATAGCATAAACCTCGGATAGCAGAAGAATACATCATATCAGATGAACAAGACCAAACATAATTCATACTGTTAGTACAAAAACAAAACCTGGGAAGTGAAGTATAAAAATACAGTGGAATGCCATTCTGTTTGATCTTTAGAAAGGTGGGGTCAGGCAGAGGGCTGTGATAAAAGGACATAGAAAGACTGAAAGAGAGAGAGCTAGGTTGTGCAGAATTATCTCTTCATAATCAGACACAAGCCGCATGAGTGAGTTTTGCATTTCCATTTACGCATGACTCCCTTTTTCAAAGGCATCTCTCTATAAATACCATCCATGGCTCTCATGGGTTAAGGGTTCACTGACTGATACCAGCCTGGAATACAAGTGAAGAAAAAGGCCAAGCTTAAGAGACTGATCGTAATTAGAGCTCATGCAACTGACTATCATATCTTACTGCAACTCTCGTCTGTCTGATTGACATGTTAAACGACCAATCAGTTTTTGAGTTGAAATACTGCATAGCGGATTTATCTGAAATAGGAAACCACATTAGTTGCCGTTTCAGGGAAAAGTATCAAATACAGATTATTTTATAACCACAACTACATTTACTGACATCTACAGTAAATAACTTTCTACTGTGTGCATTAAAGGAAATATTGTATAAAAGATTTGATGATACATGGCAAAACTATGACCAGTGTTGGACCAATCAGCTTAAAACAGATGTCAAAAAGCTCTTTTAGTGTGCAATATGCATCAGTTGGCCAGTGAATGGACTGTGGGCGGTCTGTGGGCGTGCCGTCTGATGCAGAGACCTGTGGGACCTGCTCGCTTTCAGCTCTGCTGATCAGAGTGCAGTCAGACTGTGATCAGACCGCCCACAGAGGAAAGGGGGACAGATTCTTAGCACCTGTTGATGTGACTGCTGCAGCTGAGTGGCAGGGAGTCTGTCGCCTGCTCTGATCGATTGGCCACTGAAAATACAACCACACTCTCACAAACCATTCAGAGCAGCACTAACAGACAAATGGTTATAAGTGGCAACACCAAATGCCACCTATAGTTGCCCCAGAAATGTTTAGTTTCACGATGAAAAGATTTAAGTGTCACAGCCTTAGACAGCATATTTACACTTACATATGAAACCGGCATCTGCAAATGATAATGATGGAGATGATGAAGAATTAAGAAGTTCACACTGGTATCTACAGTAACAGAGAAACCACAAGCCTAGTTCATTACATTAATTATAAACATGTTCCCATAACGTTTGTCTTTATTTTAAACAATATATCTGAGTAATATCATTTCAAACCTAACAAACTCTTTTAGAAAGTGTTCTTGTCCTATCTTATGATAAATAAAATGATTTAATTTGATATTTTGCTGTTTTGTTTTGCCAATAAGCAATCACACTCTTCCTCAATTCTCTTTATTAGTTGACTATTTAATAGACCATTTGTGCAAATAAAGCACTATAAACTAAAATATGTAAAATATTTCCAAAGAAAATAATCTGTTTGAGGGGTTCAGAACCCCTTTAAGTGTGTGTGTGTTCAGCAAGGAGCAGTGAGCTGGACAGCAGCCCCCACAGACAGCACAAGGCAGCATTTGTAATGTGAGTCCAGAAAGGCAGCGTAAAAGCTCTCCACTGCTCTCTATTGTTCTGACCTAAAACGTGCAGTAATCTCCAGAGCCGTCTCTAGCACCGTGTGTGTGTGTGTGCTGGCCTCCTCCTGCCCCCATCTCTTCTCTTTTTTTCCCTCTCTTGCTCTCCTCTCATCCCCTCCCTCCACTCAATCCACCCCTCCTCCCTCTTGTTCCCTCTCTCTCTCTCTCTCTCTCTCTCTCTCTCTCCGGAACCCGGACAGCACGCTCCTTTAACAGGCTGGGGAATGGATTCATTTCATCTAATGTGGTTTGGTCTGAAGCAGAGCCACTCACCCTGAGCAAGAGGCTCCCCACTGCAGTCATGTGTTTTCATACAAGCCAATCAACACGCCCGCACCGGCCCACCATACCCCCCTCCGCCACCCTCCTCTCTCTCTTCCTCTCACGCTCTCTATTTATTTCTTTCACTCACTCTGCCTTCCTTTTACACTCCAACCGACTCCCCCCTTCCTTTTTATACTACCCCCTCCTTTCTTCTTTACTCTTTACATCTGCCTCAGGCTTTCTGTTTCTTTCTGGCCACAAGACACTTAGCAACTGACTTGAAGCTGCTTTTTCATCCCTCTACCTCATCCTTCACTTTCTCACAGTCTCTGCTCCTCTAGCTGACTTTAATTTGCTCCTTCTCTCCCTCTTTTTCTACCTGTCTTTCATTATTTCTTCTGAGCTTGGATCTGTTGGGATCCCTGCTGGAAAAGAAGGAAGGATTGGGGAGGGGAGAGGATCTGCCCAGACATATCACCCCCTCGCCACAACCTCTACTTGAACTAACAGACTATTTTAATTAGTGGTCAACTGATACAGATTTCTTAATGGCCAGTGCTGACTTGATTACTTGACAGTTGGGTGACCTATGTAATAGACGTATATTTGTGATCTAGTATGATAGAGTTTATTTATAGGAACATAAGCATTCATTTCAAAATGTAAATACTAAAAATTACAATCTGGTTGTTGGTACATTGAAACAAGTTTGAACAATCACTTCTGTTAACCAAGTTGGCGCTGTCTTTGGTCACTTACAAACAGCTTATATAATATCATAATATATCGCTCTATTACAACTCATGTATTTAACCAAATGTCAGTGTACCAGCCAACAAAGCACAATTATGTAACACTGCTGTTCATAGCTTCGGTACACATAATACTTTGTCACGCTGTAAATGCAGGTTACATGATCAGTGCAATTTCGGTCACTTCCATCATTGCCTGATGGACTCTCATGTTTGCTGTTGCTTAGTCCAGGCCACTGAATTGTGTGGAAGATGATGTCACAGTTCTCTAACAGCTGTTTATATATCACTTAAATTTTCTTTCTTACATATACGAAATGCAAACCGAAATGCTAACAGACTCTCACGCATAAAATCATACCACACTTGGCTTTCCAGCACAGTTTTTCTTTTACACCTCTTTAGAAGCGAAACGACCTTAGTCTGTTTGACCTTGCCCTCGAGTGCAGAGCACAGATAGTGAATGAAAAGCACATCGCTAACAGAGGGCAAGTATGGCCACCCTGAAAATAATGTCAACCTAGCATTTCCTGAGAACAGCGAGCAAAATGGATCCTGGCCCCACACTGATGTGCTGCCGGGCTGCCGCACAGATAATATCCACTTTAATTTCTCACCTGAGGGGAAATTCTCACAAGGGAGCTGCTGATGCCGAGCTGGGGATGTGACAGCCATTTTTCACCAGCTCACGGCATGTTGCCAATTATAAATAACCTTTTTTGACTGATCTGGGATCAGTTTAGATTTTTTTCTGTGGTAATATTTAAAAGTTGGTCAGGTTTACTGCTCATCTACAGACTTTATACCCCATTGTTGGTTTATACACTCCAAATGGCGCTACATGGAAACAAGTACGACATCTGTCTATAAAGTCAAATAATTACCCAATATTAGAAAGGTGATGAAAAATTAAGCTCTTTTATATTGGCAACTATTTTGAGGTCTGGTGCACTTTCCAAACTGGACAGCCGGTTTTGAAATTGTACGCAGCTGTTTAACTATTTGATATTCGAGAGCATTTGGTGTCTATAAATATTGAACAGCAGTATGGTGCCAGAAGTCCCTACAATGGCAGGTATGTGTCACAAGATACCCCAGAACAATCTCATCATACCATGAATACATTGGGGGAACAGAGACAGTGTTTCTGGGACGATTTCTGAACTCATTGTCTGCCTTCTGCTTTCATTCCTCTGTGTCGGCTCACTTCAGCTCTGATTCACTGTGCAGGGCAAGACCAGAGCTGTGAAAAACTCCAGCAATCTCAGATAAGAGCTTCACGGGTTCGTGTGGTGCATGGCCACAAATCGCTACGTGCGTAAATCACAATTTAACCCTTTGCTCTTATCAACACATTGCCCAGGATTGCGGAGTGTGACTGTTTATGTGTGAGAGAGTGCACAAACGCCTGTGTGTGTGTGTGTGTCTGTCTGTGTGAGGCTGAGCGAAAACATCCCCAGCATTCCAAACAATCTTCCCTCAGACTGCTTTGGCTCATCCTGAGATTCTCTCATTGGTCAGAGATTGCCAGCTGCCAGACCTGGACAGCCCTGTGTAAAGAAACCTGGAAGTGTTTCCACCTCACAGTGGATAACAGTGGCGAGCAGGAAACCAGCTCAAGTCTCGCACTACTGGGACTTTTTGTTTCATTGATTTTATACAGTAATGTGTCAATAAACCATTAGAGGGCATGCGTGTTAGTTATTTTACAATTGTTAAAGGGGGCTGTTAAACTAAAATCTTCCTGCCCACGGTACAACAACTGCAATATACAACCGCTCCTGGTTGAAGACAATGTTTGTAAAATAATTAATTAGCGCAAATATTGGTTGTTTAAGGTAACCAAGCCATGTAGCAAACACAAATGTAATACATTTACATTGATGCATTTGGTAAATGCATTTATGCAAAGCAATTTACAGTGCATTTATGCTATACAGTTCCCTGGGAATCAAACCTACAACCCTACTGCTAACAAAATGCTCTACCAACTGAGCTACAGGAACACTGTATAGAATCTGTTTTATATAGCCAAATATCAAAATACAAGGACATTTAACTTCTACATTTGTAACTTATTATTCCAGGATGTGGTTATGAACTGAATATGATATGATATAAACGGTCAGTACTTCTTGAAATCAGGTCACAGTGAGACATGATTGTGAATTGTATGTACTGTTCTGATCTAAAAATAAACCCTAATGCACATCACGACATGAGTACTGAACATCTCTTAGAGAATAAAAGATGCTTTTAAATGGATTCTGAAGCACAGCCGCATGAGTAAAAGACTTGCCACATTATGTAAGGTACAACGGTTTACATATCAGTTTACCCTGACTGAATTATGGCAATGCTGCACATTTACTGTACCAGTTTACTTTTTCTGTGGAACCAGTTAAAAGGAAGACGTGCAGTGAAAGAAAACACGGTCTTACGTTTATAAAGAATTTTAAAGTTTCTAATTTAGGGTGCCAGCAGAAAGGAGAAACGGCAGGCCAGGTTTTTTAGAAAAAATTGGGGACAGAGAGTGGCTGTATTTCAGACTGAGGTAGGAGAGCTCGGGCTGTATGTGAAACAGGTGAGCTCAGCAGAACAGAACATCATGGACCATGAGTGAGAAGAGCTGACAGGCTGGTGTAAGCCGAACCCTGCAGGCAGCAGACCAGCTTGGCTGCTGGCGGACTCCTCAGGGCTCCTACTGCTGAATAGGTAAGCTGAGAAATTCCACGGCCTTCTGTTTCAGGTCTGCTGTAAAGTGTTGAAACATCAGCAGCTCTAGTCTGCTAGCGGCTCTGGGCTTTCTCACTCACGCCAGATCATCCAATAATAATACATTCTTGCTAGAACCAGGTATTAGTGGTTGACAGGCATGTTTGTTTAAAGGCTGATGAGAATATTTGGAGGAAAGAGAGATAAAACAGGAAACGGAAATAAATGAGGGACGAATAGAAATAAACAGTACAAACGATGACATATAATAAGAGTACAACAATTTTAAATTGTATATAGCACAGCTTAAAATTCAAAAGAACTGGTTGAGAAATTACTTTTTCATGAAGAACAAAATCTGATCGGCAGGCATATATGAGCATAGTCTCAGTCTGATGTCAATCTAATCTCTTCTCTATCCATAGGAAACGATGCAAGTTATATTTTTGATATTTCTTTACTATGAAATTTTAACACTGGTTAATATAATACAATTTGGCAAATAAGGATGGCGAATGAGACACACCAAATTGCTGAAATAAATGAAAATGTAATCAAAACAGACACACCCATTCACAATGTTGAAACACCATCATTAAACAGCCAAGCATGTACAACTTTTGGCCAATGGTGATAATCACACAATTAACAAATTTGGACTATATACTGTATATTGGTCTATCATCACTACCACGACTTCATTACACATTCACAAACATAAACACAGTGTTCTGTTTTGACAGCGATGTTAACTTAAT
>JAZGTJ010006658.1:0-14216 GCA_036877575.1 Botia almorhae | reverse complement strand
TTTCTTTTACAAAATATTCAGCATCATTTACGACAGTAAATTTGCACTGAAACAAAAACGGATCAGAAAAACACATTATGAAAAAGACTTTGCGATTTACACAGCCACGCTCGTACATCATTCACAAGTGAGGCTAACATCTCTGGAAAAAAACTCTTAACATCCGACCTCCTGCTGTTCTCGAGTTCTCTTCTGGTTTATAAGACAAATCTAATTAGTGTGAAACTCCAATTAAATCAAAAGAAAACTATTAGAGGCAAAAGACAGTTTCCAGGAATAGAACCTGTCGATAGGGTGCTAGTTGCTACTGGCACTCGGTATTGGTTTAAAAAATACAGCTCTGCTGATGAACCCAGCTGAGTGAAAATACAGTGTTTTAATTATCTCACTGACTAATTAAAAAGACTGATCAATGGCGCTGTGTTTACAGCTCAGAGCTCGTACACCTGTTTGTGAGCGCTCTGTCTATTGGGCTGGAGAACACAGTACAGCAGGTTAGAGAAGAGCAATCTCAGATGTTTGCTGCTTACAAAGCTCTCAGATTGCACAGCTAATGGGATCAGCCTGAAATGGACAGCCATCAAGCTCACAATTGGCACATGATCTTCTGGCCGAGCCCAGCAGTATTTCCTCTGATGTCAGTGGAGCACACAAAGGCTTGGACCAGCAAAAAATTACTGTTGGTTTAACACAGTCCTGCAGGCACACGTTTTGGGACATACTTTAATATCAAAAAAAAAATGAATCTGTGCCTTTGTGACATCACTAGCTACAATGGATGTAGCTGTAAGAAGTCAATTAAGACCAGCAGGTTTAAGCAGCAAAAGCACAGCCAATTATTCTGGTGCAGTGCTTTTAAATATCTTCAGCCAGAGAACTGCAGCACGCAGAGGCGAAAATTTAGTATTCAGAATTTAGTATTTAGTAGAAAATGAATGTATAATAAACATATGTGAAAAATTATAGTGTATGAATGTAAAAAATATCCCACATATGTAGAATTTTGGTATAATAGTAAAAAGCAGTAACCCAAACATTTTACCTCTCTACCACCATCTCTGTTTGAAATATAAAATTACAGGTTACTTTTCGTAGTTTTCATTACTTATGTCAAATAAACCCATACTGACACTTCCCTGGAAACAGACCCTTACGCTCAAATTATAAATCATCATTATAAACTTAACATTGCGAATCACAGAAAAAGGCTTTGATTAGGAGACCGTTTTAAACACTGACCTGTCATGTACTCTAACTTTTATTAATGTTCATTTTTAACCCCAAAAAAGTTGCAGAATGCAGCTTTAATTATTTGTTCCTCCTGCAAGTATCGCTGCTACACAGACTGTGTGAAAAAAACACAATAAGATTTCAACAGCAGCTCTGTTGTTCTTCAAGTTAATTAAAGAAACAAAGCTCCAGCCCTCATCTGCAAGTGGCTGTTTCTGGCACGGAGGGAAATAAACAAACAGCGGCAGAGAGCTTTTGTCATCCATACATGCCAGTGCAGACAGAAATTAGCACGGGAAGGGTGGCGGCGAAGTGTCAGACAATCACAAAGAAAATCAACTTGTGCAGCGTCGCCCGGAGCACGCAGTCGCACACGCAGCAGGCTAGAATCAATCCAGCCGACTGCGACTCAGCCCCTGTGGATTAAGATTTAAATTGAAGCCCATCTATGCTGTCACTAAAACGGATATTGTATCCAGGAAGAAGGGAATTACAGCATCTCTCCCTCCTTTACTGCTCTTGACAGATAAGTGGTACAAACAGAGCCGCTTGCCGCAGACGTTGCTTTTCAAAACCAGCAGTCGCCTTCATCTAGAGTGGTGGACGCCCAGATCTACGAGGGACTCGCTCTCGCAGAGCGGTTCCTTTTAGAAATGCGCACGCTGTGAACTGGCTCAAATAAACATCCCCAAAGACATCCTCCAAACAGCAGCGAGCCAAAAGCAAGTCAAGAAATACCTCCAGCATGGCACTCAAATCGTTTTTCTAACACACTCTCTCACATAAAACTCTTCCACCGCTTTCACTACTTCCTCTCCGCCCAGTGTATCCTGTGTGGCCGGGCGGTCTGTGTAACTGAAGGGTCACTGGTGGGTAATTTGTTTTTAGCTATGCAGACAAGCCACACAACAGACATGGGCAGGTAAACCAATTACACCCTGACATGAATCACAGTGACAAACAGCCTCCGCGCACAAGAGCTGCAGCCATTAGCGGTCACGCCACCATACTTTCTCTTACAGACGAGTTCCGTCCCTGACACCAGGCCTGCCTCTGTTAGCCCTTCCTCATTAGCTGACCAAGGACATCATTAACCAGCATCTATTGAAGCTGAGTTAGTTGCCATGATACCAACAATTCAGTAGGCAATACCAGTTGAAGTAAACATGCTATTTTAAACAATTTGTAAAGTGTAAAAATAACCTAAATTAATACAATTAAAGTAATAATTGTATTAATTTAATTAATACAATTGTATTTGTTTATATCTGCAAAAGGTAGCACCCTGCACAGAGCACGCCTGAAAATACATACGCAAGAGTTCAAAACCTATTTTAAATGAACAAGTCTAAGTGACATTAGATGACAAAAATGGTCATGCTATGCATAAAAAACCATTAGGCCCCGCCCCTTTGGCAGGGCCTTAATTATTTGGATTCCCAGACTGCTTGAAGAGAACATCCCCTTTGGTATTCAAAATATGAGACAAGATAAATACCACCACAGACTGGATTTGGTAGCATTATTGAGACAGTTTATGATATGAACGGATGTTTTCTTTTCTGCTTGTCTTTTTAATAAAGCTCTTCAGCTTTTTCTTCTTTTTTTTGGTCTGTGTGTGTCTGGTACCATCTCACGAAAACAACAGCTTTCTTGGCATTCGTTAAAAATCCTCCAGAGAAAAACTCGAGCTATGCCTGGCAGCCACGGCTTTATGGATACGAGCAATTTCAGGCGCATGTTTGCAAAACAGCATGTCGTCATCGCTGCTGTTAATCAAACACACACCCTCATCTACCCCCACCGCACACCCGCATACCGTCCCTCGCTCGCGTGCTCCAGGGCTGCCACATGACTTGCGGGGCTAAATACTGCAAAGAGCTTCTAAGTATCCATGTGAAATCGGTTATCGTTTACGCCCCTCACCCCCTCCCCCCGCGCGCACACACACGCACACACACGCACACACACACCAATCCTCCTTAAAATTAATTACATGAGTGAGCAGCACTTTTACATTTACTAACTGGCCATTTCTGTAGTTGGGCTCGGGAGGGCTCTCCTGTACTCCATTCACTGGCCCTGAAGCAGCCCTCGGCCTCCCCTGCCAGTTACTATGGCAACAATGTTCTTTCAGCACTTGCAAAATAATGAAGACAATGTGTTTTCCATTTAGATTAGTTTTTGGCGCGCTGGTGGTACAGAGTGTCCATCTTAGCACCTCTTTCACGGCTGATACGATGCAATAAAAATGGCTCTCGGGCCTCAAACACAGGTTTACCTCTCCCATCAGGCAGTTAGCTGGTGTACGATACTGCCATTTTAAAGAGATTTCTCTTTATCATCTCATAACACAACAGTTTAATTGCTTGCTGAGAGAAAGACCCATTTAGCCTGAATGGAACAAAGAAAAGGCCACCATATGGTTTACTTTAGCTACTGTATGATGAAACTGAGGAGGTGAGAAATACAAATCTTTTTCAGTACAAGAAAGGTAATGGGTAAAAAGTGGACAAATTATGCTTAAAAATGATTCATTTTCCTTCTCTGTGCTAAAGGGGAAAGTAAGTAGCAAAACAATATTCTTCAAAAAGCTATACAGAGAAACAAGTCTCGATATTATTTAGTAGTAGTTTTAGCCAGTTGAGATCCAGATGAATTCCCACATAAACTTATTGCACTTTACAGCCCTTTTGTGATATTATAATTTTATCACAAACAGTCGCCCCAAACAGAGTTCAGTGTTTCTAAAAACCTCAACACTCGTTCACTGGGAAATTTATTGTTGTTTCGATAGAGGACTACGGGTGGGAATCATAAGCATTTTAACGACTTTGGTTCAGATAGAATTTCAGGTTCTTTAACGATTCCATTAACAATTCTTTTAGTGCTTGAAAAATAATTGGTCCCTAACAGACCCTAACTATATATAAAAACAATACTGCTTCTAACAAAATACCCAAGTATTTTGTTTATTTTTTATTGCCTGTATTATCACCAACTTCGTAGAATATAAAATAGAAAAGTTGTTATTAGGCTACTGATGTGACCGGAAGCTTGAATTAACATGGTTTTAAGCATCTTTTTTTAAACATACTACTAGTTTTTTTTGTGTGTGTACTTTCGTAATAAAAATACTGTGTTCCAAAACACAACACAGTGACAGCTCTTCATTTATTTCAAGTTGGACGTGATGAACATAATAATAAAGTCATACTAATCTGCAGGGGTAGATGAATGCAAAAATGATGAACCATTAACAGACCAGTTATTTTTTTTAATAAAACCGGTTCTGAATAAGATTACCAATCCTACTGAGGACACGCAATGGTTTTCATAAACACCACACCCTTGTAGTATGCTGCTATAAAAATCAAAAAGTTCTTCCCTGGAAAATCCTTCCTTTGAAAGAGCCCTGGGCAGATCCAGCCGAAAGCCACTGCTGTGGATGGAAACAGCTCAGAGTGTTTACAATGGAAATACTGAGTCTGGGACATATTCTTCAAGTCCCTTTTCCACTGTTTATAGAAAAAGGAGAGCAACAACACTTCCTGAGAGGAAAGCTAGCTTTCCAAACCAAAATCAAATCAAGCATTTTGACAAATCGTGCGATCTGTGTTTTCCACTCATTGCCCAGTGAATACAAGTCAACGCACTTCAACTGTAGATTGTACCGATGATATATTTTTAATCTAAAGATGAAAATCCGAAAAGTTTACTTGCGCTAATAGATCTGTGTCACGCACGAGCCACAGGATTTATGAGTTAGCGGCAACAGTTTACCCGTAAAATGTGCTGTAATGGACGGTTTTAGATCTCCTCCAGCATGTAGTAATTGAGTCGTGTATGGCCCGTCTCTGTTTGTTTCTCACGAAATCTCTGGCATGATTTAAATAGAAATGCACGGAAGGCCACTCTAGCCCTTAATTACATGGAGATAAGACGATTAAATAAGCAGCACTTCAGCTTCTGCTAAAATGAAAGAGAAACGAAAAATGGCACTAGTTTACCAACATCATAAACAAATTAGGGATGGGTCACAACGGTCCCACAACCGACTAGTAGATTAGTGCCAGCGACAAACGTATTTAGACACATACATACATACACACGCACATATATTTATATGAAACTTAGACTATATACACGCATACAGCACCAAGCTAGCACCAAGCTGTCTGATCGTATACAGTATGATTGTATACAGTGTACACACGTTTGATCCTGCATGAGTGATGATGTAGCTATAAACACCATTTATTTAGCTTTGATGATGCAGTTTAGCATCAAAGCACCAGTACTCCTCCACTGATGTCTGAAATCCATGGCGTAACTCTCACGATAGACACATGCACGGTCGACGCTAACACACTGAGTCTGTTTCTACACAGATCAGTTTCTATCATCTCAGCCTTCATCTACAAACCTGCTCGAACACATGCACGCGCAGACAAGTGTGATAATGAAGTCGGGCTGCCACCTGCAGATTCATCAGAGCGAATCAACATGAAATGTCTACATCTAGTAGGCTTAGACTAGCGGAAACCTTATTTACTGATCACATTACAAAAAAGAGCCCCCAAACAGGCAAAGATGAGGTGCAGTCTGGAGATATTGCAAACAGCAAGCAATTATTAGCGATCGAAAGCTAGCTCGGCTAATTGGCTTGCTCAGCTCAATACACAGCATGTATATTTAATGAGCCACGAGTGCTCATCTGATCCCCCAAAAATCACAAGGGAAACAACGGTCAATTTCACATGCAGTAAATAATCATTTAGGACGAGTTGTTGCTTGTTTTATTTCGTAACGATTGAGCTTTTCACGCTGGCTTTTTAACTAGGCAGCGAGTCACTTTTTTGTGAAAAGACACTCAGAAATATCCAGAGTTCGGATCGATCTGTAAATACATTTTATTTTTGCATTTTATTCAACAACATGATCAAATAGCTGAATCGCGGTATCTTCAACTCGTTTAAAAGCATAACTTGAAGTGAACCACACTAAAGCACAGGGTCCCACTAAGTACCCAATTATGTGTTCAGTGACCTCAACAGGAGGTGTCACTAAGTCTAGTCTTAACAGCTCTAGCTGTCTAATACTAAAGAACAGGGCAAAGGGTCTAGCAGTGTTAAGTGCTAAAGGAACCTTAGTCTATTTTAGGCTTTATACATGTACTCTGGCTTGACAGGGAAGCATAACGTTTGCCTTGAAGTAACAGCATTAAACAGCTACTACATGAGTGTGATGAGTCCAAGGTGTCGCTGTAAACGGCCACTATCAAAAAGACTGTTGACTCTTTTGCCGTCGCACCGGCCCTGTTAAAAGGCTCATTGTTCTGCGTGACGAGTCTGGTGGAGAATGTGTAAAGAGAGGAGCAGAGAGACAGTGAGAAAGAGGCAGGTGGAGGGTTTGATTAATGTGGCCCAGGCTGCCGCCTCCTGCCACACGCTGCCTGGGACAGGCTGGTGGGAGACCCCCACAGTGCAGGCTGCCAGCCCTCACAGAGACCACCAGGTGAGCCCCATTCATCATGGCCTATGCAGCCTGGCCAGCCCCAGCCCAACGGCCCTACCCCAACCCAACCTGCACCACCAGGGCCTAAAAGCGTTCCAGACAGGGCATCTGCTCATAAAGGGATCACGTATCTGAGTGTTTGTGTGTCAGACAAGGGGGAAAAAAACCTCATCCTCGTGCGCTCCTGCAACAGTGGGGTGAGATTACCCTGCTGGGCGGATCGCATGCGTCTGTGGCGAGGCTGCTGAGTGGAGCAGGGCGGTTTCTGGAGAAGAACAGGCCGCCTTCCAAACCAAACCAGAGAGGCTGAGCCCGGCCAAGTCTGGCAGAGGGAAGGCTCATTAAGATGCTGCAGCCTCGAGACGAAAAGCGTTGACTGATGTCATGGGGTCTGTGCTGCCATAAGGTCACACGAAAGCCCACGCCAGATCATTTACATGAGCGCAACAAAGGGGGCTGAATCTAGAGAGTGAAAAATGAAGCATGCACGACAGAAAGGTGAATAAAGATTAAACAACCTCCATTAGAGGAAATACGCATGACACTGTTGTGGATTCACAGTTGGGCGGCCTGAAAGCAATTTTCTCACATATTCGCAGCGTTTTTGGAATGAAGTTCTTCGAGATCAACTTCACCGCCAGCTTTTGTTACGGCGCTTTATTCTAATGAGTTCTCTCGTGAATGTAATCGATGAATTAGCCAAATAGTTATTGACAATCAGGCCTCAACAACAATATAATACACAGGCCCATTTAGACACATTAATTGGTTTACAGAAAAAATCGATCAATTTTCTCCGTAGCATCAGAGTAACAGGAGTGCCAGAAACTTCACTGACAATCCGATCTGAAAGCCGGGCAAAGAGGAAGTGCGTTTAGTGCGATTTTTCATGACGTTCAACAATACTCGCTGATGGCCAGCAGGTGTGCATTTGTTTAATGCCAGCGATGATGCTAGTGAACGCAGAAGCAGTGGCTCTGTTGAGGTCCTTGACGCTCTGTGCAAACACAAAAGCTCACCCTGAGCTGCTAAAAGCTTTGACTGCCGGCCAAATACCAGACACACAAACTGAGGAAAAACCATCTGGATTACCTAAATGAATTCTATCTTCTGTTGGTAGACTGGGACAGTAACGCCAGACCTAATCTTTCTTATAATCTGTATCAAACGCTGAGTGAGGAAAAAGAGAACAAATGGGAACACTTGCATAACAGAAAAGACGCTCAAATTTATCCTCAGTCTGTATTACGCTGGACAGAGCATTACCAACAAACTGTTCTGTACTGCTGTAACACTGACACCTTATTTACACCCTTTAGCATCATGTGGAATTATACATATTATAAACACACTAACGGCACATAATAGCAAATCACTCTTGTTTTTTCTCTACATGCACGTCTTTGAAGAAAAAAACCAAACAATGTTTTGCGCAATGCAAAGCCCTGCAAAACGTTATTTTTTTACCTTGTTTTCCCAGCCAAAATTCTAAACATATCTAAACTAAGCTTACTTTCAATTGTTTTGTGTTTCAAGTATAAAGCTCACTACTTTGATAGATTTATGCTTGCAACATATTGACAACAAAACACGTCAAGGCTGTTAAACAAATATAAAAACAAATATAATAAAACATACCCTGAAAACAAGTCATAATACATTATGGATATTTTGTTTATCCAATAAATAGTTTCAGGACGTTCAGAATTTACTAGACAATACAAAAATACAGTTTTTACTTATTTTTTATATTTATCGCAGTAAGAAAACAGCTAGAGGTAAGAATACGTTTCAGGAGTGAAAAAAGAGAAAGAGAGAGAAAGAGAGAGTAAGAAAGAGAGAGATGGAACATTGATTTTGCACACTGCTCTCTCTCTATTACAAGAGGCTGATCAATATGCTTGACACTGTGCAGAAGCAAAATACTGCTAGGCCTGCATATCTGCAGTGAGCATGAGGCCTGTCTGGTAATCATTCTTTCCTTATTGCCTCTCTCCCCACCCTCAACTCTGTTTAAGTGCGACCACACACACACACACACACACACACACACACACACAAAAGGCACACAAAAACATGTGCAACATCGCTTTTACTAACATAGGCGCACACACACACACACACACACACACACACACACACATAATCATGTATAAATGATATGATTTATGCACCAATGCAATATGCATGTACAACTACATATTTCAACAACACCAAGCGTGTCGGATGCTTGAGATCATAACACACATTCCTGTGAAGAGAGCTGACGTGTTCCTGACTGAAGTGTGATAGCTCCAGTGTGATCTGGGAGGTTTAAGAGGGGGTGAGCGTGGATGTGGATGTGAATGGACAGAACTCAGGTGGATCAATAGATCATGAGCTGAGAATCCAACATCTACTGGCCAGAGCACGCCGGGTCAATCAGCCTGGAGCAGAGGTCTGCAACCCTGTGTCACACCTGCTTTAACTCCCTCACATACACTATCTTTTTACCTTGCTATTTTCTGAATCTAAAAGCTTCATACAGATTTAAATACGTCGGCAGTACATATTATATTAAAGCTGCAGTACGTAACTTCTGCCTCTCTGTCACCACCTCTGTTTGAAACATGAAATTGCAGGTTACTTTTCGTTGAAGTGAAATAAAGCCAAACAGACATTTTTCAGCACCTTTTGATTGATCTATATCTATATCTATACACACATACACACATGTATACATATGCTCGTTATATGTTTCCTGTTTTGTCTCGAGTACCTCCTGTTAATCAACAGATCCCATCATCATTTCTAGGTTCCTGTGGTCAGTTTTCTGCACAGCCTTGGGCTTTTATCAGATACCGATCACTGACTTGTCATTTGATGCATGACACCTCACCCTCAAGTCAGCGATCAATTATGAAGCTTAAACCAATCACTAAGACTAACCGGCAGGCACAGACCTCATGCTAGTGAGAAAGACAAAAAGGACAACAGCACTAGCTTTAGACGGTGAAAATGAAAGTGACAAAAAAAAATCTCAGCGGTCCAAAATCCAGCTCCACATAACTGAACCTCAGACAGCAAAAATGCTTAGATTGGCTTCTGATAATTTTCACAAATTAGTTCCTGCTAACATCTGGTTAGGACGTGGTGCTAGTCTGCGTCCACACACACGGGTGCTAACCGACATATCGGTTTATATTGTTGGTCTTACACCCTCTACAGCTGCTAATTGTGGCCTCTGGATATAGAACAGGGTAACATTTGAAGCTGTGTGTGTGTGTGTGTTGTTAGCAAATGAAATGGTGAGGGAGTTCAGGAAATAAGGGAGTTCCTGTTCGCTGAGGAACGCCGAGCGAGAGAGGCCTCACACCACTGTAACACAGCCTAACAGAACTGCATATTTCTACTTAACCTAGATAGTTTAAGCTTTAACATACCAAAATTAAGAATGTTTTACACACAATAATTAGTGTCTCTAACATCAGTTGTCTTAAAGCTGCAGCGCGCAATTTATGTGTCACTAGTGGCACCAAATGTTACATTTGCATTTATGCATTTGGCAGACGCTTTTATCCAAAGCAAAATACAGTTAATTCAAGCTATACATCTGATCAGTACGTGTGTTCCCTAGGAATCAAACCCACGACCTTTGCGCTGCTAACACAATTGCTGCTCTACCAATTGAGCTACAGAAACAAGTCATTGTAAAAATTAATAATGGTCATTTCTAAACCTAGTTTATCCATGACTGCTATTGTTTGACCAAACAGAAAGTGCCACCATGAATAACAGGTCATGTAATGTTGAGCGATGCTGAAACCACCACAGAGTCATACTGTATTCACTCTCCTCTGGGAAATCCATCTCTGAATGGCTTACTTATACCAGACTCCACACAGTAAACCTCAAAAACCTCACGCATCAACCTCAATTAGAATAAAACCCACTCTACAAAATTCAATAAAACAATATATTTAAATAAAAAACGACACTCGATAGTCCATCACACAAACAAAAATGTCTACAGAACAATCTGCCAGCTCAAGATGTCAAGAAGGATCAAAATGTTTCCAGACCAATGGAAAGTATACTTAAAATGCTTCAGAAATTCACTGACTGTTGTCCTGGCCTGCCCAGAAGATCAAAGGCAGTCATTACATAAAGTGTCTGAAAAGCTGCCTCTCTCTTATCTTAATGAGGCACAGTCACCAAGCAGATGATGTTGTCAGATATCACCTGATGCTGAAGTCACCGAGCACAATACTGAATCTGAACCTAAATGAGCAGTTTACACAAGACCAGAAAAAGTGTATCATTTGAGGTTCTTAGCGGGATTTACCACTTGGAACGGAGCGTACAAGAATGTGTGTTCCGTCTTGTTTAGGTGCTAATCATTTTTCTTGCTACTGAGGTGTAAGCTTGCTGCACGAGATCTGGTCATGTTGCGTCTATGACTGGCTGTTGAAACATGTCTGAATAGCTGAGACTATGTGCAGTTTCAATGAGGGTTTCATGTGCAGAGCTTTACTTTCACATACTCCCATCCTGAAGCAGCTCCCCCGCCTTCCATCAAAATTCATACCTTCTTCATTATGATTTAATGCACCTCGCATGATTCTCTGAATGAATCCAGCACAAATAACATGACCATTAGGTCATTTAATATCCTGAGTCTAAACGTGTGGGGCCCCCGGGATTCCACTCTTGTCTAGACATATGGAAGTGCTCACACATGCGCGCACGCGCATGCCCACCAACGCATGTGCACAGAATGCATGGGTCCCCCAGGAGCAGGGAAAGGACTTCAGGAAAAAAAGAGGAGCAGGAAAACAATCAGACATGCTTGGACACCACACATTTATCAAAGCAAACAGAGCATCGGCACACATCCCCAGGTTCTCGTACCATTACCCAGGCTCACCTCCCCTGGCAACATTTCCTTGGATACCAAGTGGAGACTTGAGCATATAAGAGAACAGAAAACAAAGAGATTTGCTGATGGACATATTGTGTGAGGCTGGGGCCCCTGGATTGGGTCCCCCTTCCACACACATGCCTCACAAGTGTGACCTCTGAACCCTGGCAGGGGCCCAGCATACAGGGCTAGACGCAGGTTGAAACCTAAGCTCCTGTGTTTCTGTTCAGTTAGGATGCACAAGACAACTGGCCAGAGACTTCTTCCCAGAAAAACAAAGACATATGCAGGCTCTTCACTAGAAATTCAAGCCGTGGATTTGGCACCTAGTATTAGCATGCATTTCATGTCAGGACACTATCTGGATATTCTTTAGCTGGATTGCATTTAAACCTAGCATTCCAATGCATTTACAGTGTGATCGGATAGATTTATGATGTGAAATGGAAAACAACATCTACAGGTTGCACTAAGCGAACATTTTCTAACATTTACCAAATTTTGAAAAACATTGACAGATAATTTTTTGCAACATGGTGCTTTAAACACAGATAAAAATGAAGCATGGCGGAAAATTAACAAGCCAGTCCATCAAAGTGACGTTTAATGATTATTTGTAGCGCAACCCCATTACATATTACTTGCGCAGTTGTATGCAGATAATGAAAACGCAATAGCATTTAGACCTATGTCGAACGCAGTTAGAATCTATCCCTGGCCACATTCGAATGGGATTCGTTCACAATCAGATATCAATGCATGTTTTGGGCATTTACTCCTTGTTTTTAACGTGATCAGATACTAGCTGATTATGATCAGATCACCAAAAATGCATGTGTAATACATGCCAAAACAGATCTACAATTTATAATTCCAAAAAAATGCTTTTAATAAAAGTGGCTTTTTGACACAGTATTTCAGTGCAGGAATATAGAGAGATTTTCCCTGCTTTTCACACCCTCATAATAAGCTGTCTGATCCCTTGTTAACAAACGAACAGATTTAAGATGACAGTAAGGGCAGGAGGGACAAACAGGCAGAGATCTGACAGCCAGCGTGTCCTCTGCACGGAACTACGTCAGGAGACGCACTGTTTGGCGGTTGGTCTTCGCAACATGTCAGCTCACCACCCCGAGCAGGCGGGGGGTGGGAACAAAGACACAGTGAGAGAGCTTGAAATGATCTGAGAGTCCTGTACAGTGTCTGCAGAAATTCCCCTTGACGCAGACGGCAGCCACCCAAAGCAGGCCCCTGAGATCCGGGTTAGAGCCAGTAATCTGTCTCGAACTCTGTGAGAGACAGCTAGGCTGAGAAAGCAAAAGAGTGAGAGGAAAAAAAGAAAATCCAGACGGGTCCAATTTCAAATGTAACCAGGGTTCTTATTTGGTAGAACAGATGAGATAAACCCATTTAAAGAGCTTTCAATGGACTGGCAGAGAAAAGAAAGAACAAATATACAAAATAAGAACATGTAGTAATTGGCCAGACAGAGAAAAGAGGGGAGTGCGTGTGATCTTAGGAAGCACAGGGTTCAATACTGACATGACCTCATTAGATGACTGCAAGTGGACTAATGGTAATTAAAAGGAAACTGCATCATGATATTAGGCTGCCATTCATTACCTCACGGGTACCGCATTTAACTAACATACATTTGAGCATGATTTTGGCACATTTAATGGTGTAACAATATGGGTGGGGGCAAGAAAGCAAGCATGCAAAATATTTGATGGTGGAAATATTTTTTAAAGAAATTTTAGAATTTGTATCATTTTGTATCATTCATACTTATGACTGTTTTTTCCTTGTTTAACAGAATTGTTCTTGTTGGCCACTGATTGGAAACTAAATGGGGGCCGTACAGTTACAAAACTGTCCAAAAGTCTAAACATCTAGACTAGATTTGGAGTCATATGAATCCCTTACAATGAATCCCTGTGTTTTTTTTTAAATATCATACATGTTTGGAGGGACATGAGGGTGAATAATTAATTGTATTTTATTGGGTGCATTATTGCTTTAAATGGTGGGCTACATGTTGTGGCAACATTTAAAAGTCTTAAGAACATAAACAGCAGCCTAATTCACTCAAGTACTGGTGGATGAACTAAACTCCCTCAGAATTAGTTCATTAAAGCAAGAGGGATAGGCCCTACTGACCAGAGGGATCTGACTGAATGGGTGTTTAGTCCTTATTGTTAAGTTCGTAATCCAAAGTCCTCTCTCTAAACCCCCACTCTCTTCCCTGAAGGCTAGCACCCTCACCTCTACCCCCTATTTAAGACAAACACACACTATAACCAACCCCCAACACAACCCCACCTCAGTGCGATCTCCAATTCTAAGCTTCTGTTCCGTTTCTCACTTTTGCACAGGCATCTTCCGGTGTGACATTTTTGCCTAAAATGATTAAAAACAGCAGAAAACGGAGGCATTTGTTATAATAAGAGCGTGTGTGCTGTGGTTTGTGGCCGCAGGAGTAATTAAACTCCCACACTGCATCTTGAGGGGCTGAGGAGGTGAGTTCTCCTGAGACCGACGCCCATTTTCTGTGGGCTGCTGGGAGCCG
>JAZGTJ010006657.1:0-24437 GCA_036877575.1 Botia almorhae | reverse complement strand
ATCTGCAAACAAATGCTGCCAGAGACATTTTTGCTATTAGTTTAAACCAACACCAACTTTTTGTGCCTGAAAAGTGTGTGTTCTCTTCCTTTAAAACATATGTGACTTGTTTTGGTATTTTGTCTAATGTGATGACACTCATACATATCGAAGTGTGTCATCACTGCATCCAGATGCTTTAGGTTGCTTTAATTCTGAAGGATTTGCTAATTTGAAGCTATTTTTTTTAGATGCTGGATGTAGGATGTTGTAGACTGTTTACACTACACCTTGGATTGCAATAAGATAAGTCTTCAACACATTGTTGGACAGCTACTGGAGTCAAGTTCACTGGATTTTCATATCCAAGACATTTTTGTACTTTGAAGTGCTGTTGAGTCATCCAACAAAGTTTGAGAAGAAACCGATGTCTGCTGAGCGCACAAAGGCAGTCTTACCTTGGAGGAACACAGCATCATGATTCTAACCAGCACAACATTGATATGTGCTCCCAGAGAACTGTCCTGATAGATCTCATTCACCTGTGAAACAATTCAGAAGAGAAACATAAATGATACACAAACAACATGAAAAATAATCATAGCTTTTCTACGAAGGTTCTGGCTGTGATGAATGGGTGTGTAATTCGTCCGGGCAATAACACAGCTAAGAAAATTAAGTAGGCAGGAGAAACTGTCACACAGCCAAAGGCGATCTGAGAACAGTTTAACAACCCGCAGAGTTTACTGCCTGTAAGCTAACAGAGCACAGCATTGAACCTCACAGTGACCTTCAGAAGGTTTTACAGATGAACTCTGAACCTTCAAGCATGAGTCTGGGCAAGACTGCAGGTATGTGGATATGTACAGTGGGGGAAATAAAGTTGTAAACTGCTGGAAATATCAGTTGTAATAAAGTGAATATCTATTCTCTAACAAGGCACTTAGATTTGATATCACCAGTGAACGTAATATTAGTGAATCTGCACAGTTCAGGTTCAGTGTCACATGGTCTTAGAAAAGTGAAGCATCAGTTTTATCATATCCACACCTGACTTCATCTCATTTACAGAATGCCTCGGGGAAACTCTGGGAGGAATCTGTAAGGAGACACTGAGGCTCTGGCTAGATAGTCCAGGGTTTGTAAGAAATAAAACTAATGAAGCCCTAATACACTCACACCCACACAAAGACTCTGACAGATAAATGACAGTTCGAATACAGGCTGAATAAGCAGAACACACATAGTGTGAAAAGGAGGGATATTCTAGCAATAGTCTCTATTGTTTAACCTCACAGAGCACTGCAAACTTCTCTCAGAATGCTTATGGATACAATTACATTTGTATTTTTACTTGTTGTGACAGTGAAAATAAATTTCAATAACAAACTGACTACAAATAAATCTGAATGTGAAAATGTTTCACGTTCACAACTGATAACAGATGTCCCCAAAAGGAGGTTTTGCTAAGATTTCACAATAAAAAAAACTTTATTTGCTATATTTTTATAGCACTTCTACAAATGACCCCCCACACATACATACACAGTACTAATCACACACATTCATTAGCACTGGTCTGTCTCACTCTCCCTTTCTGGCCCTCTGTAATACCTGGTTAGTAATTTATTAGTGCAGATCCTTGCATGAAGCAGGCAAGTAGCTAATTGACGGAGGACAAAATGTCAGAAAATCATTAGGACTAAATTAATAATGCAGCAAGGTCTTCCATCAGAACTTGTCTTCTGCTTAGCAACGGAACCGGCATGCACAAAAATGAACTGTCTATGAGAGAATTATGAGGATGGGCAGAGTATTGTGGGACACTCGCCTTTTAGGTCCAATACATACTGTACAGAATACATGACAGTGAATGCTGAGTAGTTTAAATTGCAATGTAAATTTGCACTGCTTTCTCAGCGCTGCTAAAAGTTGTGCAAGACGTTAATGTAAACTTTCTATCGCCCCCTAGAGTATAACTACTGCCACAATAATGCAAGCATGCAGGTTAAACTTAAAGTTCATAGCGAGTTTGATCTCGTCTGGGATCTCAAAGTACATCAATCTTTTAGGTAGGAAACCTTGTCAGGGATGTATCCAAACAGGAATAAGGGGAAGGTTCTAGATCAAGCTTCCTGTCATCCTAACATCAGGTCAGCTTCACACTCTTCAGTGTACAGGAATAAAAATTCCTCTGGACTAATTTTCAGGTGTACATGGGGTCTTAAATGTCAAACCACATTCATGAACCTATGAATTAAAAATGACTGTAGTGCAATGTTAAATGTTACAGAATTAACTAAATGTTTACATAACATTCAAACACCAATTAATAATGTTAATACGACATCTAAAAAAACTGGACACTTGGAACATTCCTAGAACTTTTAATTTTTACAGTAACGGACAAATCAACATTTTTACAGTAATGGTTTTTGTTATTTAATGGAAATGTTAGGGAGACATTCTTACAACCTAAAATTGTTAGCTGGTAACGAGACTTTGGAAACTTACAATGTTCATGAGGGTCAGCAGGTACTTCTGGATGTGTTCTCTGCCATGGAACATCACCACAGAGCAGTCGACCCCCAATAGAACCTCGATGTTAAAGATCTCATCTTCATACGTCTCTCTGCGGGCTCGTGTAATACTCTTTACCTTCTTCTCAACACTGTGGGGTAAAAACTTCATTCCAGACAGACCGCCCAGAGGGGAACCTGCAGGCAACACACACATATTCATACAATTAAAGAGTATCATTCAAATATTGCATCACAGAGCCAAATTTATATGAATCATGGACACTACACAACTCATTATTGTTTAAAATGTAGATTAAGATCACTATTGAATTAATGAACATAGAAATAGACATTACGGAAATTAAAAAATTATAGTATTATAAGTTGTACACAAAAGCAAGTAAGTGAAAAAGTGTGACAGTAAATTCATGTTCACACAAAAAGTTTGTAATCTCTACTCTGTTTCGGCTCCCTCTTTCTCTCTCTCGCTCTCTCTCTCTCGCATCACTTAATACACAGTATAAAGACTCTCACAGCTCCAAAAGCTTTCATGTTCGGATTGGGCAGCACTGAGGCATGTCTCTCAGACTGTGCCTCTGTCAGAACTGCTGGAGCGAAGGACAGTGAGGTGAGAGAGAACCAAACCAGATGACAGGCAGAAAAAAATGACTGTACAGGTTCAGTAATATCTTTGACTCCTCTTACAAAAACGAGGAGGCAAACACAATTTTAGTTTTTTTGAAAAAAATGCTGAAGAAATCTCCACCTATCAGAGTCGCTGTTACTATAGAATCAGAATTATGAAACCCAACATTTTCAATTAACTTAAATGCATAAACAATACAAAAGCAAAAGATATTAAGTACAGTATACACTATTGTATACTTACAAGCAAAGTCTACATTTTTATGTTGTATCATATTTTCTCATCCGATTGCATACTCATGGAATGAGTAATTCATTGACACACGAAGGACAAGAACACAATCCTGAATCGTTTTTAATGCCCAAGGAGAAAATAATAGGAAAAATATTTTTTGAGCTAAACAGGGCTGTCAGTGTTGCACTCCACAGCACCAGCAGAGACCAGCCAGTTAGTATATACTTACTACAGTACACATAACTGCAGAGCGGGCCCCCCTGGAGAAATAAGCCAGGGTTAAGTGCCTTCATCGACAGAGCACCAGTCATTAAGATGGATTCCTGCGTCGTCTCTTCTTCAGAATGAACCTCTTCTTAACTGTTATGCTCTGACTTCATCATTACAGAGATCCAACAGCTCTGTGTATAGTTAAACAACGCTAGGGTCCAAACATTTGGGTGAAACAATGAAAACACTTATAAAACCCATGAAAACCTTTCTGGGAACAAGTGTTAGATCAATAGTCACAGAATTGTTAAAGTGCAGTCTCATTAGACACACACACTTAATAGTACACAATGAACACACAATGAATACAGAGTGAATTCATAGTACACAATTCATAGTACACAATGAATACAGATAATAAACACTATTTATCACACAGCCTAATTCATACAAACATTCTCCCTCAGTTTCTGAGGTTTCATTTTTTAGGTATACTTCTGGTCACTAGCACTTATATGGTAATATATGTAAATACAGTCTATAGATCATGCTGAAAGAATACTGTATACCTGATTTATGAAATGGCGGTGTAAAGTTCTTCAGATTAATAGATTTGATAAACGTATTTTTAAGAAATTAGTATGATGTACATAGCCAAAGAAAATACATAACGGAATACAGCACCCATTAGTGTATGAAAGATCCATAACAGCATAAGTTTATTCAAAGATGTACAACCATCTGACAATGTTTATATGCTTGTTTAACATGACAACTAGACATTAGAGTGGCTCAAAGACTTGGACTGTGTAGCAGACATCTGCTTTCCTATTTCTGAATCATCGCAAAATGCATTTAGAAGCACAGTACAGTAGGAATAAGCAAACTGGCAACCCTGAATCACATTGTTGAGTTTCTGTATGGAGGTTAATTAGACCTCGGACAACAAGAACTAGCATGTTAGGGTGACCCACGAATGTGCGTTTGTTGGAATGACACCAAGGATGGAAGCAATTACCAGCACATCAACACAAAAGGCCAGTGTCATGGTTAAAGGTTAAAAATGGCCTTTGAATAAAAATGACTTGAGGAATATCAGCACTGATTGTGCAGTTTCTATTTTTGGGTTATGTGGTCACTAATTGGATAAAACAGGTTTCTCTCAACACAATCTTTCTTGGATAAATAACTTGCTTGACCCTGGTACTTCAATCTTCAGGGTTCCTGTAATTGTTCTGTTGTCTTGATAAGGCAACATAGAACAATGTGTATTTGTTGTGCTTGTGACAGTAACAAAGAACATACATCATTATCTTTACAGTAACGCTAGTAGCACAGAAATTACATTTATGCATTTGGCAGACACTTCTTTTCACACAGTCACATATTTTGTCAGTACATGTGCTCCTGGGGAAACAAACACACAACCTTTGCGCTGCTAACGCAATGCCCTAGCAACTCAGCTACAAGAAAACTACAGGAAAATTACACACTTTATCTTCAATTTCCAATAAAAACATTACTGTTAAGCATATGATGTAACAGTAAAATAAATGTCAGTGAACAGTGACCCTATTTTGTTTCTGCAACAGTCAAGTGAGTACAACTATGTCACCTGACACCCATTTGACTACAGTCATCATATTTCAAGGGTAACAGCCTTCATTGGATTATTGCACTCTTGCTGCTGGCTAAATATAGAAAGTTACAAATAAGCATATAAGATGGACATGCCCCTTGTGGTTGGTCAACATGAGTTTTTTTAAAGACCTTTTGTTACATTTTTCATTAGGTCCCCCCATTTTTGAATATTTGAATATTCTTTGCCCTGACCTGTGTCACTGCTGCTTAAATCATAGCTGGAGTTATCAGAGCTGGTCTGCAGCAATGATGCTGATGTACAGAATATTGATGAAGGCTGGGCAGTCTGTAACTGTTGCCAATTATCGTAATTCCTCGAATCGATCAGTGTTTGGGGTTGTCAGTTCTGACATATCTGGCTTAAAGGGTTATTAGCATTCAGGAAAAGAGAGTGTTGTGAAAAGCTACAAGGATAAAATAAAAACCTTCGAATCCTATAAACGTTCAAGAAGAACATTTCCTCCGAAAACATTACTGCGAATTGCTGGTCTTCACTGGTTTGAGAAGGTTTTGACTGAGGTAAAACACATTGCCATGGCGAAGCAGATGTAAAGTTTGGCATTGCATCAGTGCTAGCTGATGTTTCCGGGCAACCCCTGGAAAAACAAGCAATGAGAGGTCTGAAAAGATGAAACTATTCCAACTGTAGTCTTGCACAGGCACACTTTTGACTGATGGCATAAAGTCTGTTTCTCATTGCAGCTTACTTTGGCCAAGAACTCTATTACTCTACTGAAAAAATATGTTGCTTGCAGCGTGTAGGAAGGTCCACCTGCTTAGACAAGCAATGACAGCATGACTCAGTATTGGGGGGTGGGGTGGGGTGGGGGGGGTGAGTGGTATCAAGCTACGCCCACACTCATATACACAAAAACTCTGATGCAGCAAATATTACTTCAGCCACTAATAAACACATTGGGTCAGTGGATCACATGAGTTCTGTTTGTGCTTTTGTGCTATATACATTCCTCAGTCCCAGTCTGCATTTTCTTTGCACAGTAACATGTAACATTCAAATCATTACATAAAAAAGTAGAAAAGTAAACCCAGAACTCTTTGTGTTCACAAAATTCATTATGTGTGAAGCACAGTGATGCTGTGAACATCTGAGATCTGAGTTTAATTAAAGTATTCAAAAAGCCAAAGGCCGACAAAAACTTTAACGTCTCAGCTGCGTAGACAATTTCTGCAAAAACAGCACAGACGACTTGTGCTGCCATCATGCATACTATACAGTGAGTTTTGATGCTATCAACATGAAACGCATAACTAATTGACTAGCTAAACTATTCATGACAAGCTTTATGCCAGGTGAATGATATGATTGATAGAATGTCAAGTGAATTTTTGATTCAAAGATGTTTATTATGCTTTTAATCCCATCCAAACTGGACACGTCTGTGTTACTCAGAAAAAGGGGAAAGGCAGGTAGCTGATGTTTTCCAGAAACATTTTGTTATGGTGGTTGAAAGTCACTAAGATCCTGACAGCAATCACTGAGTTGTCTAAATATACTTATATAAATATGTATCTTTTGTGGAAGGTGCAGGGCCAAAAGATATTTTTGTAAGATGTCACTTGCCCGTCAAAGTATGTATTTGCATACCTCTTCACACTTTTGGAGGAGGTGTGGTTTTGAGGGGTGCTCTGAAGAGAGCGTGAGATCTTATGTTTTCAAAGCTGGTTTGCTATTGCTAGCCTATCTTTAAGTAGAGAGCTAATTACCAAATGTTCTTCATCTAACTCTGGCTTCCTTGGAAAAAAATCTAACTGCACTCAGATAGGAACATCTGTGATTGTGGTATATTATTTTTTGCACACATTTCTCTTCATTTATTGCCTTTATCGAACACCATAAATACAATTACATTTCTTGTAGCTTTCACTAAGCACGTAGGCCCCTATCTTAAGACTTTAAATTTTTATGGCAACTTTTTGAACTGCTAGTTACCTGTCCTGTTGTACCTCTGGCATCCCATTTTAAGTATAAAGATAAAATCAGTCAGGAAAGTCTCAGATAGTGAAGTATTGCATAAGCTATATATTGATATATTAAAATTATTAAAATATCGCAAATGTGCATATGCCAACATGCATATCGAAATAGTTTGTAATAACTAAATGGTCTTAATACTTCAAAAACTTTGTATAATCAGTTTAAGGTTTAATTTTAAGTCCGTTTTAGCAGAGAGACTGTTGTGGTGATGATTTCCCAGGAGAAACGTAAAACCTGTATTTTGAGTAAATTAATACAATTTCCTTTTATTTTACAGTTTTCAAATATTAGCGTATATAGCAAGTTAATATATATCACACTTTTCTTCAATATCATGCAGCCCTATATTGCCCCCAGAGCACAAGGCCTTTCATAACCTCACGTTCAGATAATAAACACTCCCACCTTAGCAGTCATTACAGATACCAATCATTGCGTGAACGCAGAGATGTTCTGGGTTAATTACTGTGTTTAAAACATTATCTGGAAAATGAATTCCATACTAACAGTGCTGTACACATTCCACTGATCACAGGGGAGGACAGGACCATAATTCTGAGGACTTCCTACGTCAGCCAACAACATTTCCACAACCATCTATCAGATGCATTGGATGATAAAAAAGAGTCAAGCAGCACTTTGTAATTTCTCAATTATGGTCTTATTCACCTAAGCACCATCAGTTACTACAGCATAGATCTCTCAAGTTGAAATTTGAGCCCTTGCTCCAAGGCATGGAAAGATCAGTCTTCATTACTGCTCCAGACAAAAGGCCGCTGGCCTCCTTCTTATAAGAATCTCTTAACGTGTCTATTCAAAGTGCCTGCAAAGGTGGCCCAGCACAAATGGAGATATTTACAGCAGTGGAGGAAGCTGAATGCTCCACCTCAACTCACGACCAAGCCAACAGTTATTAGTCAGTGGAACAACCGGAATGCTGTTGTTTCAGGGATGGGAAAAACGTTAAATGAAAAACACATGCATTCCACTCTGTTCTATGACCACACACACAAACCTACATGATCTTTGGTAGCTTGGGCATTATGGCACATTTGTTGAGGCTCTGGTGTTACATGTACATTACATTTATCTTTCCTGTAGCACAGTGGTTAGAGCATGGTGTTAACAATGCCAAGGTCATGGGTTCAATCCCAGGGATTGCACATACTCAGAAACAATGTATAGTATAATGCAATGTAAGTCGCTTTGGATAAAAAGCCCTCTGCCAAATGAATAAATGTAAATCTCAGCGCATGAAATCCCAAAAAGTCTGGAAAATCAGGTTAACTGAGGTGAAGAGAAACTTACTGAGATGTTATGTTTCCTACAAACAGGGACAAACCAGGAAAAACATCTGGATTACATTTTATATATACTGTCATCTCTAATTATATTTAGAATTATATGAGTTATTGCTGTCAATTATGTTTAATTATTACACTGTTCTCTGGAATACTTGATTCTGATTGGTCAGTCCCACAGTCCTACTAACAGTTAGATGTCCCTCAATAACTACTGAAGTTTCAGGGATAAAGTGATATAAGACTGTACTATTTAAATGCTTCACGTAATAAAAAAAATAACTAATAAAACACTTCATCTGTCTTTGGAGGCAAGTAGCCTTGTAATAAATACAACATACAGTCAGCAAGTTATTTTAAAATAAACCCCTTCTGGTGGATACAGGCTGATATTTTGCAGTAATGACCGTCTGACTGTACGTTATCTCTTACTAATTAGCATGTCCTCCATTTGTTTGGATATATAGTGCTCTTACAAAAGCAACCGTCCACTGTGGAGGTCAGGCTAATTCATCAGGACAGTGAACAAAAAGTGAACAAAAGGTTTTGATGATTCAGTGTTTTGAAATACTCTTTCTCAGTTTACAGTAACATGAAGTCATTTTATGATTTTGTGAGTTTTCAGCTGTGAATGAACATTCTTTAAAAACAAATTCCTTCAAAAATTCCTTCTACTATTGTTTTCACATTGAGAGCTTTAACAAAAGTCTAGCTTTTGTTCAACTGGACCCACACATGTGCATGCCAATTTAGAAAATCACTCATTTACAGTTCTGTTTAATCATTTCAACAGTTTTTATCCAAAGCGACGTACAAATATGCAACATCATAAGCAATTTATCATACAAGAAGCAACAACACTCAGAGTACCGCAACGAGTTTCAAGTTTCAAGAGTAAGGTACTCCTATAACACAGTTATCTAAGCTGTACAAACTATGATGAAATTATGTAAACAAAGTCATGAAGTTCTTTCCAGCAGGTCTGATTATGAAACTCAATTTTGCAGGCTGTTTTAAAAGGAAAAAACTTTTCACTGTTCTCTCTTTATTTCTCTCTCCACCACTTTTACAGTAATTCTGAATGTTGCACGTTCTGTGTCTGCCAAGTGGAGCTTAAACTCTCATCAGGCTTGCCACGTAGACAGTGACTGCCTGAGTCCAGCATGCTCTGCTGGAATTTACTGAGAACACTGCTTCCCGTCGGTCTTATACTCACACACACAGACAGACACACACACACCTACACACACACACACTGATAGCATAAAAGACCACCTTAAGATTTGGTTATCATGTAGAGGTTCAAATATAAGAATTTTGTTCTTGGTTTAAATAATTGCCTGGTCAAACCTGCACTTCCACAATTTAATACAATTTTATGCCTACTGCCACATGTGTAACCCTTCCAACAACAGCCAACCACACCTGTAAGACATATGACTAACTGAAGTAAACCTATCGCTTTTAAACCTACGTATTTTTAAAGGCAAAAATCACATTTAAAATTTACTTTGAATTCATAACGAGAGTCATAGGACTTATTTTGTCTAGGAAACAGAATGTAATGATTCCAAATTCCCCTGGATCTGCAAGTATTTTTGTATTTATATTGAATTACAGAGAGAGAGTTCTGTCATGAAGTACTGCAGTTACTGTAAGCGGTTCACGCAGTCTTCCAAAACAACCATCCCAAGAAGAAAAATGAAACTCAAAGGGATTGTGACGCATGTCGAGACTCCCCACATCCCCCGGCTGAACTCGAGCGCTCAAACTCAAAGTGACATGTGAATGCTTTTTACAGAACTTTATGACTCTATCCAGTCGCTCTGCTGCACCTCTCCTCACACATCTAACACACGGGATGTTGAGGGGGTCTGTGGAGGTATGGAAGTATGAACAGTCAGGGCAATGACTCAGCCCTGGTGAAGTTTGTTCACTCCACCACACATCCTGGTTCAGATCTATTCAGCAAACAGGAAATTCAGAAAACATTCAGGAAATTGTTCACAAAAAATGGAAATTTCTGTCTTTATTTACTAATGCTGCTCCTGCTGCTACTAACGCCTGTGGAAAACAAAATAAGACACTATGAAGAAGTCTGAGGTATTTTTAGTCAACACTAAAGCTTTGTTTTTAAACTATCTTTAAATAGAATAGATTCAATCCAAATAGTATTTGCAATGTCTGCACACTTCAGTTAAGAGATTACATTTACCATGCTTTAAAATTTAATCTGCTTCACACATCATTTAACACCCTTGCCAAATATTTTATCTCACATCCGTGCAGAGAGCAACTCGATACAGCCAGACCTATTTTCAGCCAATAACCAACAAGGAGGTACACAAGAATCCACAGCAACCAATATGATTCCTCGACATCACTCCCTAGTCATCATGCATGCATGTGAAGGACTCCCTGCATCGTGATGTCACAAAGGGGAGGGGTGAGCGGGTCTGACCTCTGGGGTGAAAGTCATTGGGCTGATTGACGGGCGGCCTCTTGATGTCAGAGGAGCGGTAGACGATGTGATGTCGCCCGGGCTCTCCATCCTCTTCTCCTGTCATGTCTCCTTCTCTCTCCAGCGGCTCGATAAAAAACTCCTCCTGACCTGCACGGATCATCCCCGCCTGACAGCAGGTGGGTGGGTTTGAAAGAGAGAGAAAGAGAGACAGAGATCAGCAAAGAAAAGGAAACAACACAAACACTTATTTCAAAAACAAGCACAGCACAGGGCTTGCACATCAAGTCCATTAAGTGAATCGGCTATAAGGGCTATTTCTGTAGGCCTGCTGTATCATGTTTTCATCTGTTTGGAAGAAACCCTCGGGCAACCTGATCTCCGGATCGATCCGTTCTCTTTCTGCCTCTGATTCATGTATTTGTGCCACCTCCAGTCCTAAAACCCTATGACACTGGCCCTCGAGTGCAAAAACAAACTCACGCAAACATTACCCATACACAGATTTTAATAAGCACTAAATGGGGGATCTTCAAGTTTATGTGATTTAAAACTGACAACGCAAATAGTCTCAGTCCAAAAAGGGAAATTCAAAATGTTAGCAGAGATCAATAAAAATCTCTTCACATCTCTTCATCCAACTCACTGACAGATACTTGACAGATCTTGTTCAGTTCTTGTTTTGTTTAGTTGAGATTCATTCTAATTGAGTGACAGGATGCGGCCACTGCCTGGGGCACTATGCACAAAACAAGAGAAAGAGAGAGAGAGAGTGAGAGAGAGGGGGGGGCCTTAGACAAACAGGGCGAATCGATTAAAGAGTACAGAAGGGACACCTAACAGTCACTATGACTCATTGGCTTTTCCATGCCAGAAATGCAGGTCTTTTCCTCTTGCTTCAATAGCAAATTAGACAGCTCTGAACAAGAGCACCAATCGATAGCAAGGTTAGCCCTCTTTCCTTGATGCGCCAGAATATCAAATGTGAACTTCAAGCATGACCGTTAAAGTCGTGCTGGAGCGCCTACAGTCATCACAAAACTGAAGCCCGGCAGACCGCAGAGGCCAGCCTGGGCCGCTGAGCTGGTTGTTTAGCTCGGTCTCCAAGGAAATTTTACACAGAGAGCGGTCCCATCCACCTCCCTCACTGCCTCCTGCTTCCCCCTGGGGTTCATTACGAAGGAAATGCCCACGCGCTGCATAAATCGACACCACTGCATGAAGGGCTGTCGTCGCATATAGTCACGGAGGACAGCAAGCCGAATGTGCTGACAATAAAGCTCAGCAAACCACATACCATTGTCCTCTCCAAAAATCCATTCAAAACCAGTCTGTATTATTTCAAAAGCAGCAGGGAACGACTGCGTCACAGGATAGTTTAAAAATCTTTTCCTGCCTTAATGTCCTCAATAGGTCTACCAGACGTTCTGCAATTTAGGAAAAAGTGAGAGGTGAGACAGATTAACAGGAAAATTATGACATAACTGACTTTTTAAAATGTCGTATGGGCTTTTTCAAGAGTGTCATGCATTTAGAAGTCAATTTGTTTCCATATCTTTTAACCATTAGCCTATCGCTGGCCAGTCTGCACAACTTTAACTGATTGTCTATGTACACGTGCAGTTGTACAGTATGTTCTTGGCCAAAAGGTCATCTTTTGAGCTCTGTGTTCTGTTCTATGTCACTACACTGCATCTAGCCCAACTGTTGTCCAACATTTGAATGATAAATAGCATTAAGATTTAGGATTTATTAAGATTTATTTTAAATCAATATTTGAATGAGCTACCACATTTGAACATAATGACATTTTTCAGATTCTCTTCTTGAAATTTACAATATGTCATCTGATGTTTCCTATCTTTACACTAGTAGCTCCACATGATTATTCTTAAAAAATTTGATGCTCTGAAACTATGTATAAAATAACTCTAATTCCTGTTCTACAACCAGACACAAAACGTTGGTCCACGTTAAAATTTATGCTGTGAATCCTGGAAAAACTAGTCAACTGGGGTTTTACTGGACAATCGAACGTGTGTGGCTTTCAACTGACTAATTCTTTCCATTTGGAGTCCTTTGGGACATGTCCAGATCCTGTAATCTGAAATGGAACCCTTCATCAAAATCAAAGCCCCTCTTCCCTCATGGAAAAACCATAGCTAATGCCTATCTTTTGGCTCTCTGAAGCAGAGCATTAACATTTTTAAGGCTCTAATGCTAGTGCATGAACAATCCATCATAAATTGTACTCAGAAACACCTCACAACGCTTTCATAAGAACAAGTGGGGCCAGCTGCACCCTTCCAGTTAATCCATGGGCCTCTGTATCAGTGAGATTGTTGGGTGGCCTTTAGCTGGGCTGAAGTGTCTCTCTTCCAAAAATCCAGTGGAGTTAGATTATTTGTATGTGTTTACCCATATGAATCTGGGTAAATTGGCCCCCCTTCATATACAGTACACTGAAAACTCCACAACCTCTGTCTCTGTGGTAACTGTGTATAAGTATGAAGAAAGCTAATGTGAAACAGAACTACAAGCATTTGAACGAACCAATCAACTAGAATGAATCAGAATTCCCAATGCTTCATATGAGAGAGAGAGAGAATATATGCAAGCTTATTTGACTATTGCCAACTCTTGTTATAAAGCCGTGGGCGCAATACAATGTAACTTTTAAAACAGCTATGTAGTGTTTTGTATCGCTACACAGGTCCTCACTGGAAAAAGTATTTCTTACTGGAAAAGCTGTTATTATGAAAACAGCTAAGCTACCCTCAGGCTACTGAAAAATTAAGTTAGCATCACTGCTTTTAGTTAGTTACTCCCCAGCTCTGCTCTCTATGTGTGTGATTGCTCACAATGCCACAATGACATCTGTGTTTCAACAGCTACAAAACAGTGAACTGCAATTTACTTCCCGGTACTGCTTCAGATTATTTTGATTCCAGGTGGTCAGTTCAGCTCTAATGTGACTTCTGATTGTCAAATTCAACAGAAGTTGATGGCCAAGACACTTTAGGATGATGTTTCTTAATGTTCTGCCACCAAGCAAAGGTTCTCAAAGAGTGAGAATTAATAGGCTTCATTTACACCCGTTTCACACCCGGGAGAAAATACAATCCGCTTCAATTTGGAAGCTACTGTTTGAATTGAGGCTTCGTAGTGGAAGAGAAACAGTGCTTTGTCACTTTGATATAAGACAAGGTCTTAACACTTTGTCTTTTAGCTGGCTGATTCAGTTCAAGTTAAAAACTAACAGAGATGTTCAGACCAAGTGTTGTGTGTGGGAAAAACAGACACAAACACACACACTCAGAGGGAAACAGACAGAGACAGAAAGAGACAGAAGGAAGTGCAGTGGAGTTTGTCTCCAGTCTTGAGATATTGAGACAGATCACTACACTTACATGCTATCTTGTCCCAATCACTGGAATATTGCCAGATTGTGGACCATGACAAATAAACAAACAATCATGTGACTGATCTCTGTTGTGATTGAATGATCTTATGCAAACAGACCCCGTAGGTCTCTCTCCAGGTGTATCAGAATTCCTCTATAAAAGAGTAGCATGAACTACACTGTCATTCATGGAACACAGCACACAGAAGACCAGCTGTGCGGTTTTGATTATCTGGATCCCAGATGAGAGAAGTTTTTCCATAGTTCCTGATGACTGTCACTCAATACTAGGCTTGGGAGAAAGAAGGGCAGCTAAGGTTCGGGTTTCATTCGAGACTGGATTTGGACGATTTCCAAACATGACCTGGTTATAGGAAAACGGGATATTAACCTTGTTTTTAAACAAGCTTTGCTGCACTAAGAACTGCCAGAGGATCTGCCTTACTAAAGCAGTGACTCATGTTTTCATTCATACAGGACATTAGCAGTGTTTTCAGTCTTTTAGTTTTAAGCACAGCCAAGACACATCTGAGGTCTGTGAGTGTATTTATGCAAGACTGCGTGTATTGAAGACCGAGGTCATTCATACTTATGAAGATGAGTCTTCTCAGGTGTGTTTTTGTTGGGATGAACAAATCCTATTGCGGCTGATTGTGACGCAACCGTACTCTATCTGCACTATATTAAATACTGTGGTCTACAGTAAAGCACATAAACCTTTGCCACATAGATGACACACACACTATTGCTCCATGCTCTATTATAACAACTTTGTATATTACAATTATATTGCCTGAGCTTATACACTTTTGCATAATCACAAATTGCATAATCGTAATACGTGACATCATTTGTTACTAATGTTGCAGATTGTGTTAGTCCAAGGATTCAAGCCAGATAACTCAAGGATTATTGAGCCCCGATTTAAGATGGGCCTTCTATTCTAAGAAACCTGAACATGTCTAAACTGACACACAGTGAAGCGGAATAGCCATTATGAGAGCTATCCCACCGCGAGGCAAAGCTCTCCATGTTCCTTCTGATCATTTATCTCCTGAGCTGGGCACAGAGACACAAGCTTCTTAAGACAAAGCTGCTGCTCTGCCACAGCCTGTCCAATGGTTGGCCTGTATTTCATACAGATGTCCTCTTCTCTAAATATCTGACTGGGAACATGGGCAGAATTCAGAGTGGAAGAAGTGCATTGGACTGGAAATTTTTGAGAGTTTTGATGACGGATGAAGAACAAAATATAAAAAGAGTGAGAATTCCACAATTTTAAAGAGTTTAGATAAAGTCGTGATGTGATAAAGCAATGATGGCAAGTGCCAAACACTGGAAAGTAACACACACACACACACACACACACTGTATTTCAATCAGTTCAGACCTCACGCATACTACACACATATTTCCTGTAGGAGGTCTGGACAAACTTCAATAGTGTCAGAAATCCCTACTTCCAGTTGCATCACATTTTTCTTAGGTGCAAGCACTTCTTCCAAATTAAAAAGCTATTAACCTTTTAAAGATAGAAACCTGCATTTCCTTCCACAAAACTGTTTAGTTAAAGTCATCTCTCACTGGAAACCTTTTCTATCAATGGGTCTTTGGAGAATTCGGGTCTTCATTGGTAACTGAAAACGATGATCTCATGTTACAAGCTCTTCGCCACATCATCAGCTGCCAAAAATTCATTGTCTTGTTCCTCTCTCTTTCTTAAACACAAGGAAATCTGATTCTAGCATCTCACTCGAACACTTCCATGGTCGAAACAAAGTTAAATCTTCACACTTCCTTTGAGATGGGATTCAATTATAGTCAAATAAAATCAAATACAGTTAAAATGAATGTCACATTAAGGATAAGGAAATTAGCCCAGCATGGGATGTCGGTTCGCTAGTGTCCCCACCAGGCTATAAAGCTTTACCAGCTAGAGCTGCTTGATCAACCAGCTTAGACAAAAAAGACCATGCTGGATAACTGTCATATTTTACTGGTGAACAGCATTAGTCAAACCAGTCTGAAGCAGCATGGAAATTTATGCTGGTCCAAGTCAATCTTGTTCAACTATCTTTATCTAAGGGCTTCTCTGGTCTTGTATTTTAAATGGGTTTGTAGATTTTTAATAGCTTTATTATAGTGTTTTATTCAAAACACTATAATAACTTAAATGCAAATATATTTTTTTTGTAATAAATTTAATTTGAATTAAGTTTATTTTTCTTACCCTACGTTTAAACATGAACATACAATCTTACACGATTTTAATTGCTCTAGTTTTAGATATATTCATATATTTTTACTGTAAACACAAAACAAGGTTTACTTTGCAGTGCTGGGCTAAACCTTATATTGTCAAAACACCAGCGTAAAACAGCAATGTAGCACAATATCAGCACAACTGAGGGTAGAGAGAACAAGACAGAGCAAAAAGCAAAGAGAGTTATTTCTGAACCATTTCCAAACATTTTAAGTGGGAAGTACCTCTTTGTCTCCATGAACAACAAAACAATTCAAAATGTCATCCAATAATTTTAGAACTTTTCCTGTGAAAAGGAATCGTCCTTTCACAGATTTTTCTCTCTTAACATACATGTGTGTGTATAAGTCAGGAAGGAGAGGGGTGTGTTTAAGGTATCAGAAGTCTTCTCTGATGCAGCCTAGACCATTCTCACTCTCTCTCCTTCACAGCTGCCACATCACAATACTCCTCAGTTGAGGTTTACAATGAAAACTCAGAGGCCATTCCAGAAATGAGAGTTGTCTTCCATCTGGAAGATGAGTCTCAGTAAGAATAGTCAGCCAAATCTCCAGAGTGTTTTCATTTGTACCTTTAAACCTCTCTTACCTCAGCATACCAAGCTGTGCAAGCTGGCATTTAGTTTGAAGTATTTATTTTTTCCACCACTTTATGTTTTGGAGACCTTGCTGTTGGAATGTTAATGACATCATCAAAGCGCTCTGAAAAATTCCCAGGAGACAGGTGCCAGAAGATTTCTGGAACAACCCTACCTGACTAGTAACTCCCCTTTCATCCTCTGCCACAGTACGCTGAGACACACACAAACGCAGCAAAGTGCCACCAAGGCCCAGTGCTTAAGTCTGACAGATGGTCCCAAAAAACGGTGACCGGTCTCTCATTCTGAGCATTTTAATTCACTCGAGACACACTGTGTGCCAAGCTTGTGCAACAGTGGCAACTCTTGTGGCACAGTGTGAACCCACCCTGAACAACCCTGACATCAAAAGACCATGATCACAAGATTAAAGGCTATTGGCCTGATCCTGAATCAGAGTAATGTACACTCAAATTCATCAAAGGTGAGCATGTTATGATAGTAAAGAGAGAAAGGACTGTATCCACACAGAGGCTGATGATACAAAGAGTAATACAAAACATGCAAGTGTGGGTGACTTGAACTAAGAAGCACCAAATTGTCTAATGGGAAAATGAAGGGTTGTTGACATAAAAGTGGTTTTTCAATCCCATTTAGCTTTCCAGATGTTTGTGTATTCCCACATGTGCCAAACTAATAATGACACTTAATCATCAGGGTTGGGAATGATTCAGAATCTACAGATTTGCTCCCTTTGGAGATGGAATCTGGATCGAACTTGCTACACCCAACAAGATGCTGAATTTGGATTCACTCAAATGCAATTCCGCTGAAATGCAACAAAGCCACAAAACAGGGGAATTTCATTAGTCCAGCACAACAATATGTTGCAACAAAATGAAAAAAAAAACTGAATAATTACATAATTGATTAACTATACCTGTTTATTCCTTGATATGTGACACGATTATTAGAAATCCTGAATAAATCCTGAATAGAAGGGATATTTTAGTATAAATTAAAACTATAATCAAATTAATTTCTGTGAATTTTAGTTTGTTTAAATGGCTACCTCGTTCAAATTCAACACAAGTTTAGAAAATTGGAATTTTAAAAGCATTCCCAGTTCATTTCTGTCTGATGCACAACCCTAATCACAATCAAAGACTGAAAAGACTCAAGTCCCTCAAGGCTTGGCAGTAAAATGTATTTCTAAAATAAAATTTAGCAATAAATGACATTTATTGAGGTTTTATCTCGCTATGGCTATAGAACCTTAAGGCACACCTCTTTGCTAAGCCAGTCTTACTTTACCCAAATAATACCATTAAATTCTGTACTAAAGTTGATTGAATAGGTTTATCCAGCTAATTTCAGGCTTCCTGTTACAAGATAGCTTTGGCTGCAGCAACAGCTTGTGCCCCTGCTGGAGAACCAAGGCACATGCTCGCGGTGCACATCCCACTCACTTCACACTTAGTGGGGGTTCAGACCTCACGGCGCGCACCTGCACTGCTAAGCTTCATGAGCTTTAAGGCTCTACACCAATCAGCTTTGAGCTTGATCCTGCACGGTAGAAATAACATAAGCATGTCGGTTAGGACTCCACCAGGCTTATGGATTAATTTCCTTGGTTAGAATTTAGATACAACTATGTAGGAATAAAAGTAACCGACACAACTGTAAATAGCATAGGTTGTTTTGTCTATATAACAGCATTCTTTTACAATAACCCATTGAAACTGTGGGATTTGATCATAGGGCTGGGTTTGGTTAAAAGCGCAAGTGTATTTAATGTTTTAAAAGTTTATCAGTAACCAATTTGTTGGTTGACTTTCCAGAAGAGTAAAAAAACTGTGAATCTGTGATGTTTTCAAAACATTGCTCTCTGTGTTTGAGCAGTCTAAAACGTCTTCAGGCTCAGCCAATGGCATGAGGGCCACAGAGGGGAAGCTAGGGGTGTATGTGACAAGACCAGCCGGTTTGGATAAGCACGTCTGAATCCAATGTTTGTGTAAAATTCTGTCTACTGAAATGCATTCACCTGGCCTTTGGTTTCGCATGCAGACATATTCTTTGCGGTCGTGGCGAGTCTGGGTTAAACAGGGTTAATACAAAGAGCAAATGAAAATACCATCCCGCTGGGTGAAATGAGTCATTGACACCAATGCCAGCAGCAAAGTTTGTTACCAATTACAGACTGTTACAACTTGTGCAACAAGTCTGTGTAATTATGTAACCATGCAATTGAAAACACAATTACAAAGGTAACAAACTTTATGGGATGAAAACTTGTTAAGAGAATGTTTTGTTCTAGGCAGAATAAAATGTTAAGGTTCCATTGTGCCAACTGAATGTAGTTTTGACCCTGAACCCCAAGCCAACGGGAGTTTGGCTCAGGGGAAGAATGGGTGTGCCCAGTGGAAGTGCTTTGAGTAGGGCATGAACTCATGAACTCAAGGGTGCTCATACCTGATGCTGATGATTTATTTTCCTGCAGAATGTGTAAATAAACACACCTGCCAGATGATCAGGATCCTGGTGTTTCCTTGAAAAATTGGCAGGTATAAGGTTGGTGAATGTTGATCCAGGAACACCAGGATTGAGCACTCTTGACCCATGGGTGCACAATGATTAATGTGCAAAATAACTTTTTATAAATATACGTTTTGTGATTAACATTACTGTGGCTAGAACACTAATAACTATAACTAATAGCTATATTAATATCTCAGTCTACCCTCATTTGTTGTCTTAGAAATCTGTGCATGTCTTTTGTGCATGAATATTTGAACAAAAATCTACATTATCATTCTAAACTTGCCATTAATATTACAAACTTACATTAACAAGTCTTTGCAACAGCCCATTTTGTAGTGTATGTTCCAGGGTCTAAAATGAACATTCACCAAATAATAAAAAATTAAGATTGAACATTTAAATAAAATTAACAAATGTATCTAGAATGAATAGTTTTTAAGCATTTTCAAAGTTTATTAATTCTCCCACAGAGACTGGCTAATATGATGCTTAGACAGTGTGACACAATGACCACTTAGATATGACCCCCCTTCCCCAAATTTTATATAAAATTATATAATTTCTATATTTTATAAGATTTATATAATTTAATTATATAAGAATTGGGTGTGTGCAGGTGTGTGTGTGTATGTGGAGTTCCAACATTAAATATGTATGGAATTGAATATGCAGTGTGCATTAAAATTAGTGAAGATGTCCGGTCACATGCATTGAACATATTAAAAGTAGTTTTGGAAAGATTATTTCACATCGATCATTTAATCTGAGGGCTGTGCATGGCACACCATCCACAAAAATAACATCCTAGAATAAATCAAATTAGACTGCATTTCAAAGCTAAATGCAAGTTCTTCCAAAATACAATATTAAATCCCATTTTATTCTTTCATGAGGAATGTAAAAAGGTGACTGTTTTCCCTTTAGATTCCACCTTAGGAGTGACAAGCTTTTGGGTAAAATAGAATAATCCAGAAATCCACTCTAAATTGACTAAAAGCCCAGCCCTGCTCTCCTGTGGTGCTGGATGTCTGCAAGTTCACTGCGGGGCTACTGTTTCCCTCCACTCAGCCCATAGTGATGAAGTCAGCTGGAGTGTAGGAGAAGGGGCTTGTACTTGTGAGGTCACTCTAAAGTGTTTTCCGAGGCTGCCCAGACATGCTCTGAACTCCACGTGCTCCAGGCGCAGAAATGTAACACCCTCCGCGTGAGGAACGCCACATAAGTTATAAGTACAGACAGTGGTGGGCTAGCGTACTGTATCCATTGCTCTGAGGCCCGACAGCAAAGGAAATTTGTCCTTCCCTCTATTCTGAAACCTCAAATGTCCATTTCTGAGCAATGACTGTTTATATAAGGCCTTCTATTATTCCATTTACAAATCTTTCTAGAAATTCACATGCAATGTTGAGAAGCAAGTAAATTGTTTAGCCTGACAAATGCTCAGTTGTTTTCAAAATAACTGGCTACTTTTTGCCAACGGGTAGCAACAGGGTAAAATGCTACATCACTGTTTTTTAACATATTGCATATTGTGTTGCGCACACAGTTTTGGAGGTGAGCGAGGCAACTGCCAAACAGGCTGTTTTCCAAACTGTCCTCTCTTATGTGAAGTCCAATTCAGTTTAGCAAATCTGTTCATTTAGGCAGTTCATGTAAAAACTGATTCTCCCTGTAGTCTCCCCCCAATGCCTACTCAATCAATGAGAGATGAAGGGTTTTTGGGGTGGTGGAATGATGCTGTAAGGCTGTCACAGAGGCTGTGCTACACTGCCGAATATATATCATAGAAAGTCGATTATATATCCTTATGTTATGATAGACAGGATTACATGAACAAGCGTCTCCCAGACTTTAATTTAGGGATTCATTTTAATTTATTATCTTATTTTGCCTTTGGTTAGATGGGGATATGAGACAGACCAAGCTCTGACTTGTTTTCCCAAGAGCACAGCTCCGTTCATCAAAATTCCATTTAATTCTTAATCCTTTTATTATATTTTTCAATCACAGTTATAACTACACCTACTGCAAGGTAAGCATTCTCTTTTGAATGAGCAAAGCTGATCTGTAAAGAACATGGCTACATGGTACGGCAAGCTCAGGTTCACCGCCCTGTCCAAAATACCACCCTCAGCTTAAGTCTACACTTAAAAGACATAACATGCAAAAACTGTTGGGTAGTGATTTGCTGAGAAGTTTGCACCAGTGCGGAGTTGGCAAGGGAAAGCACTGAAGAGCACACTTCCAATTAATAACACTTGACATGGACCCATGCCATTTGAGACAAAGCCCATGTCATAATTAAATCTGTAATTATTTTGCCACTTTAAACATGAGACAGTCAGCGACATTAGCACGCTAGCTTTTAAGAACTATCGTACCCGCCCGGGCCTAAGCTGAACTGTGCTTGAATAAAGAGTCACTCATCAACTCGTCTCTGCCGTGTTCAAACCACTAACGGGCAAAAGAATTCCTTCAATTTTATCCAAGATATAAACACATGAATAATATCTATGTTGATCTCTAATTCATGGACCTCTTCCAGGGCCGAATAGCTTCTTCAAGGCCAATTTGTGTGGGAACTGTTTGATGCTGGAGAACGATAGCAAATACTTGGCATGGTCCCTCAGTACAGTAATGTTATTAGGTATGGAAACAAAATGTACACTTACACCACTCAGTGTTTCTTGTGTTTTCAATAAGTTGTGACTGGCAGCCTCTTTTCAAAAGCATTAACCAGACCAATCAGAGGACAAGCACACATAGGATCTCAGCAGGAAGATCCTCTGGCAGAAATCCAATATAAGAGCATTTCTAAAGTTGCTGAATAACCTGCTCAACACAGCTAACAACGGCAATGGCAGTATACCATACCTCCTTCAATTATTATTAATTATTATTAATCACACCCTGATCTGTTTGTACAATCCACAGGATTAACATCATATGCATGAATTCTTTAGATCAGATTGCAATGATTTGCATTAACTAAATGATTTTTATTTGAATAAAAATCATAAAAAGTTAATGTATAGTCAAAGTTTTAGGTCGATGCAGAGACTGGCATACCAATATGTGTTAGTATGTGTTTTTTCTCCAGAAAGCATGTGAAACATGCACATTTGTAATTTAATTAATTAAATTTAGTTAATAGTAGTTTTATAAACTTAAAGCATTATCATACCAAATATTGTATATTGTATATTTAGCAAAGTATTCCATGTTTATTCAATATTGTACAGCCCTAACGTATATCTTTAATCACTAACTTCCAAAATATTACCACCTTCTATTATTAATTAACATTCCACATTTAGGAATAAGTTAATACTGAATATAAATACTGAATATTTTTCCATTTTAAGAAAATCTTATATGTTTTATATATCAGTCAAGGTGCTTCCTTAAGGAACAGTATATGGGCCCTTGTGGGAAACCTAGGCCTAGCGTAACAAAACAAAAAAACTTACCAGGCCATCACAATTGCTGATAGCCACTGATGTATCCTGCATGTTGGTAACATAACCCACGTATAAACAGTCACTGGGCAACAAGAGTTCAGAATGTGTTTGGTTATCATCCTCCAGCCACTCCACTTTGGCTCCTGGAGCCACAAGCTTGGAATTTAACCTGAGGTGCAGGTGAAGCTCCTGTCCGAAAACAGTAACGTTATAAAAGAGTGTCTCCTTGTGCCTCAGGTGGTCTTGCTCTGAGTTCTTCTCAGACTCATTGGTCTCTCCATGCTGGATGGCCTGCCTCCTCCTGCGCCGATGGGACCACTGCCCACTCAGCCGGCTGGCAGAGACGGCGTGGGAGAGGAAGCGTCCGTCTGCATCCACGCTCACCGGCTTCACTAGCCCGTACTCCCTCAGGACATGCTGCAGGGAATCTGCCAGGGGCATGCACAGTTGCACACATTCATATGCACACACACACACAAACACACACACAGTTTCTCAGCATCCATCAACAATCAGATCTTTAAATTAGCACGAAGAGTCACATTATTCGAACTATAAATAATAATTCAAATAAATAAATAAATAAAAATTGTGTTTAAATGCTTTTTTTACATTACAGGTGTCCATTAAAAACAGGAAAATATATGACAAAGTGAAAATAAGATTGCATTATGTCATACATTCCTTTCATGGTGATGAGAGAGGCAGTATTTGCTTGCTGTTTTGGTCGTATGCATAATTGTCTTTCACTTCGTTAGGGAAAAAGACTGCAGTTACCGGCAACCCCACAATGTGGTTTGTCTGGCTCAGTTTGACAGCAAAGTAATATGCATGTTATTCTGTTTAATTTGTGTACTCTTAACAATCTGTGTACTCGTCAGAAACATAACACTTAGGTCTGCATTTTTAAGACAGTAATTTCAAGCACGAGACACTAAATTCGTAAGCTGTTTTACATTATTAAAAGGTCGCATGCATTTTTGCATCTTCTGTTTCAAATGTATAATTCATATAATTTATACTTTGTTTAAATATATAATTCCGATATTGTGCAATGACCTTCTTCTTACTGTAACAAAAGTTGGAGATCTTACAGTTTAGATGCTGTTAAAAGTTCCGCACACTCAAATTCATGGAAAAGGTTGATGACACTGACATTTTATGTGTTAAATAAACTCTTTAGTCTCTTTTCTACTAAAGTA